>JAODAL010039900.1:0-37506 GCA_025379985.1 Phyllomedusa bahiana
GTTAATAGATTTATGGAATTTAAAAAAGGGGGAATAGTTTTTTAAAAGGGGGTGAGATTAAAAAGGGGGACATGGTTTATAAAACTTACAAACTCTTCTTGGAGACAATTTTCAGAAGTTGACAAGTAGCTATATAGGCACTGTATGGCGGTAATATACAGTCTGCAGAGCCTATGTACGTTAGTCTATACCACTACATGGCAGTAATGTTGATCTTTATTCAGTAATAGTATAGGGGTATTATTCATTCACTATGTGGTGGTGATTTGTGGTCATGTTCTGGTGGTATAATCGGGTCCTTAGGTAGTAATGTTAGTGGGAATTGTTTGGTAGCAGTAGGACGGTGATATATATGGTGAGGAATTTGATTCTTGTATTACTTTTAACTGCCATAAACTATTATTAAAGGGCAGTACTGGTAAATGTTCGTGGTTGGGGAAGGGGCTAGTAGGGGGCCCCATCCAAAAGTTTGCTATGGGGCCCAGGCTTCTCTAGTTACGCCCCTGCCTTGTAGGTCATGGTGAGTAGCTTGAATTGAATTCTCTAGGCAATAGGTAGCCAGTAAAGGCAACATAGAAAAGAAGATTTATCCAGCAGTTCAATGGCCAAAATTAAAATGTCAAACCTTTATTTCAGCATCCAGTAAAATAGACAAAAGCATGCCCAAGTATGTTATGACGGCGACGCGTTTCGGGGCATCAACCCTTCATCATGGCCGGTGAGTAGCCAGTAAAGGGATTGTTAGAGGGGAGAGGAAGAGCGAAGAGAGAGGTGGATCAGCCGGGCAGCAGAGTTGAGGATTGATTGAAGGGGAAAAAAGTGCTAGACAGGAGGCCGCAGAGAAGGATGTTGCAATAGTCTAGTCGGGAGATGACAAGGGCATTGACTGATATCGATTAGGGCATAGATTTTTGTAGTATCAAAGGAATTAAGGAATTAGCAGATTTGAGAGATATTTTTCAGGTGGAGGCAGCAGGCAGAGGTAAAAGGCTTTGATGTGCGGCTTGAAGGACAGAAAGGAATCAATGGTTATCCCAAGGCAACGGACTTGCGGGGCAGGTGAGAGTGTAGAACCAGTGAATGCAATAGAGAGATGAGGGGAGGGGAGAGAGTGAGATGGTGGAATGATAAGGACGTCAGTTTTTTCCATATTTCATAGTAGGAGACGGGAGAAGAAGAAGGAGGATATGGACGATAGACAGTCTGGGATCCAGGAGAGCAGGAAGGTGACATTCTGGCCAGAGACGTAAAGTTGGGTGTTGTCTGCATAGAAGTGGTACCGAAAGCCATGTGATGCTATGAGCTGACCCAGACCAAGAGTGTAGATAGAGAAGAGTAGTGGGCCCAGGACTGACTCCTGAGGGACACCAACAGAGGGAGGGCAAGAGAAGGAGGTGGTGCGAGAGTGAGAGACACTGAGCATCTGATGCCTATGGATAAGAGGATTTGTAGCAGGAGGGAGTGGTTGATAGTGTTGACGGTAGAGGACAGGTCTAGGAGGAGAAGGGCAGAGTGGTGACCCCTTTTTAGTGGGTACTAGGTCGTTGGTGACTTTGGTTAGGGCAGCTTTGATAGAGTGGTGGGAAAGCTGGATGAGAGATAAGAGGACAGTTGAAGATAGACCTGCTATTCAAGGAGTTTAGAGGCAAATGGAAGAAATGAGATGGGATGATTGTTGGACAGAGAAGAGTGATCAAGAGATTTTTTTTAAGGATGAGTGGGATGGTGGGCTGAAGTGGGCTTTTCATTGTTACCATTTTGGGATAAATGTAACTTTTTGATAACTTTTTATTCCAATTTTTAAGGGACGTGAAATGACCAGAAAACAGAATTTTGGCATTTTGGATTTCTTTTCTTTTATGGTCTTTTATGGTGTTCAACATATAGGATGAATAATGTTATATTTTAATAGATATGACTTTGATGGATGTGACGATACCAATGATGTGACTTTGAGAAGTTTGGTTTGAAGTTCGAGTCAAACTCGAACTTCGAACCCTATTAAAGTCAATGTGTTAAGATGTTCAGGTTAATTTTTATACCTAGGCAGGGAAGGAGGAACTGTAATTACCATCCATAACAGTTCACCAACACTAGGCACATTATACACCGGGCACGACACATTGAAATGCGCTGTGTGCCTCCATAACACAATGCGCCTATCGAGGTGCATTACATAAAATAGTAATGATTTGTTATGCACCTCCATCGGGCAATGCGCCTCGATAGGTGCATTACATACACTCTTTGATTGCTAGGTGTCGCGATTTGCGAATGACCTTTTTAGGAGCTTTATGTTTACTTTGAAGGTTTTGGACGCCAGTTTTTTTGAGGATCGTATTCCAGGCGCCTTTACACTGTTTTTAATGCCCCCTTTTAAAAAACTGTCATGGCGATGCCAATTTTAGTACACGAAGACTATTAAATAGGGGGGAAAGCAAAAAAATTTACCCGAACGAAACAGTAAAATGTAGATTGGCTCAAGCCCAAAAAAAATCTTGATGTTCGTAAGAGAAAAAGGGGTTTTTGTCTCTTCTAAAAGTTTAGGATGCTGAATGAAAAAATGGCTTTGCTCTGTCACTTCCTGGTAAAAACGTCTGTAATTCCCTATGGCCCCGTGATTGGGACTCTGCTAATTAGATAAATCTCATGCTGCGGACCAGGGAAGCTTTGATTTAAATAAACAGCAGTTTTACGGCTTTTGTCTGAAAAGATCAGATAAAAAAACAAGTTCTCACTTTGAAGTTGTGACCCCAAAAACCTTGTGAGACGTAAAATCCCTGCTATCGATAGAACAAAAAAAGCGGGGGGGGGGGGGGGGGGGGGAAGTAACCCCGGTGGTCACTTGGGGGGAACATAAGGCACAAAAAAGGGGGTAAAATCACTTTTTAGCCCTTACAAAAAAAATTAAAAACAATATTTTGGAAAACATCTTTATTTAGTGTTTCCCAAAAGTTAAAGCTATTTTTGTAGAAGAAACCCCTTTAAATTTTCCGAACGGGGTTCATCACACTAGTCGATACCCTTTATGTTAATTTTTTTTTTTCTTTATTTTTTATTGTAAAATGGCAAAAAGGGGTGATTTTTACCATATGGGGTGGTTGTTTTGTAACAACTCCTGCATTGCATAATAATGCTAGGTGTTCAAAGATGTTAGTTATTACTATTATTATTATTATTATTATTATTATTATTATTATTAAACAACTTTATTTAAAAAATTTGGGGATTTAAATTTTTAACCTGTTTTTGATGAAGGCTTTTTTCATTCTATCAGATCATTTTTTTACGTAACCGACATGGAAAGATCAGACACCTTCCATACTGTAATTATCCACGTACCCTACTGCCGATCACAGTCAGTAGATACATTGCGCTGTGAACCTTTTCCATTAACATTTAAATATGTTGAAACAAATCTGAAAGAACGGTTAGAAAACTTTCTGCTGAAAAATCTCCAGGAAGTAAGGAGAGCAAAGAATAATTGGTCACCCATCGTGGAAGAGGCAACACAGGAGCTGCAACTTTCAATTACCTCAGGTTTTCTGAAGCCAGAAATTTAATTCACATTTGTTCTTTTGTTCTTTTCTATTTTTTATATAGAATAATGAAATTATTATGTTTCACTTGTCCGCCTAAAAGGCCTGGAAGCCATAGAATAACTTATAATACAGATGTGCTGAAATTGGTTACAGAGATGTTCCTTATTTAAAGCATAAAAATCATCATTGACACAAGATAAAAAGAAAAAGAAAGTTAAGACCTCTGAGCTTTACTGGGACACAAATGTGTGTAACCTGCAGATGTTGGGTCGTTGGACCTTACTCTATTGGTTTCTGTCAATGTTAATGTTCTCTTTTCATTTTCCAGGCTCTTTCTTGGATGTGATGTAAGAGCTTTGATGTTTGTCCGGAGCCAATTAGATGTCTTCTCTGCTCCTTCGACCCTCTCACGGCATGCAGTCTTAGATAGAAAAACTGCAGCTGCATCACTCTCTTTCCCCTTTTCTCTAATCTCTATTTTCTATTACTAAGGAATGATTTTGTGGTGCTGAGAAGGCTTCTGGAAGTTTACAGAATATTAAAGTTTCTATAATTTTGCTAAGTGGTTGTTACCGACCTCTCCGTCCATTTCATCCTTTCCTGCTTAGGAAATCATCAGGAGCTTCTATGTTATATCTGTCTTCTGTTGCCTGAATTTGTTTGGAGAGATTGCATGGAAACTGCTCAAGATCCTTGCTTGTAAGTTGGCCTGGTCTTTGCTGCAGGGGACTACTAGATTATTATCATTGGCTCGGTCTCCAGTGGCACTCAGGTTATACACTTAGTCAGACATGCTTAAAGAGGTTTTGCCACAATCTCATTTCATACCTCCTGTATTCTGCTCTTCAGCTCTGTGTGCTCAGAAGGGGGCGTGTTTGATTTGTTTGAATTGCATATCATGTGATCCTGCAGGATGACATCACCACGCCTTTCCTCTCTGTAGTCAAAGAAAGGTTTGTTTATGTAAAGTATTGTGAGTAGCGGAGAGGTAAAGTTTTTGCCTCCAGGGACAAGGTTTCTAGGTTCAAATCCCTGCAGGAACCAAACCTGTGTTGCTGTTTTTTTCAATGAACGGACCTGATTGAGGTTTCTTTTTTATTTATTTGCACTGTTTGACTAATTACTAAGGAATATAGAGGATGGGAGTAGAGTGACAGCACCCGGGGTTTGAACACTCAGTAGCTGCCTGGGATGAAGGTGATGTCTGAGCATGTCTGACTAGGACAGAAGCTCTCAGCCCTGGTCGTATCCCCTGGAGACGAGCTGTAAACAATTGATCACTTAGGGAGCAGCTAAAGCAAAAACGGTACAGAATTTTTAATAATAATGAAGGGTGAAAATGTTTGTTATTTCATTTGCAAGCCTCCCATGTCAATCTTACTTTGTGGCAAAACCCCTTTAAAGCAGGCTGGTTTTAGGTGTACCGGTACACAGTCCAAAATTTTGGAACAGTCAGCAGACTGTGGAATAGTCACAAGCAAGCCAGCTCACCAAATAAGGGTGCCATTGTGGAACACTAACAAACAGAAACTTATTGCTCATGCAATAAAGGTAAAGGGAGAGTTTCTTAAATAAAAAAAAAATAATAATATATATATATTTATACTATGGAGGCACAGGTGTAGGAGCACTTTCGCTGTACACACTGACCCCTTAAATAACCCAAATGGTGTCTATATGCCACTAAAAGGTATAATGGCAGCAGCAGTGCAAGTGCCACATAGAATGGAGGACAGGTGCAGTTCTGTGCTGGCAGACATGGATGGTGAGTGACCATGGACACAACATATATCACTGAATATGGCTATCAATTGCAAAGTCAAAAGGATTTTTTTGATTATAAAAATTATTTTGTGGGAAATTGGGAAAATTGGAAAAGTTTTACGCTATCGTTAAATAACAACTTAGGGCAACATGTATGATCGGGCTTTTCGCCTGTTTTTTGGCGTATACTGCGCCTCCCGGCCTGAAGCCCGCTGTCGGACGCAGGGATGCAGTGTTAGGTGCAGCGTTCGCCACTTTCAGCTGCGCCCCGCATGAAGGGGCGGGCAATGGGCACGGTGTGGGCGCGGTGTAGGCGTTCCAGGGCGGGACGCGGCGCGCTCGAAAACTCCGGGGCATGTACGATCGCGAGTCGGCAAAGCAATGCGCAGTGCAGCGCTCGGCAGCTCCGACAGGCAGACCTAGTTTATTTTGGTCTAAATGATCCGGCGGCGGCGAAGTAAAGCAGGATAGGAACATGCGAGAAAGCAGATAGAAGATCGCGATAGAAATCTCGGCGCTCCGCTCCGTACAGCAGGAGTATGATTCCAAAAAAATCGCCTTTATAAAGGCGGAAAACATTCTCAGAAAAGAGCTGAACCTCAAAAATAAATATAATAAAAAAAAAAAAAACACTTTCCAAAAATCTAGAACGGCGCAATATCAAGAAATCGGATATTGGAGATTGCCGGGAAATACAGTAATTCAAATTCTGAAACCTATTCTCATTGGTCGGCATAACCGGCCAATTAGAATAGGCGACAGGAACCATTAAAACCTATGGAGAATGATTGACCAATCAGAATCAACGGTGGGACAGTTCAAAATACAGTAAAAAAGCAGAAAAGAGCTGATTGGTTGAGCTAGCGGGGGCTTGGCTATCTCGGCCAAACAGAATAGGAGCGACAAAGACCCATTATAGCCCATGGAGAATTTTGAACCAATCAAAATCCAAGGCGGGACAGTTCAAAATACAGTAAAAAGGCAGAAAAGAGCTGATTGGTTAAATGTGGCGGGGGCTTGCCTTATCCAGCCAATCAGAGCGCGAGCTACTTTCCATTGTAGTCTATGGAGAGATGGGCGCAATGCAATCTCGGCGCTCCAGCGCCGTGCGGCATGGAGTATGAATAAAAAAATCATTTTTATTAAATGTAAAATTTTATCAGATTTAAAACGCTGAAAGCTTCTATAAAAATAAATCGCTTACATCCCTAATAACGTGTTTGTCGCCGAGACCGGCGCTACATAGGCAATTGCAATAGAGAGAATTTCCGGAAATACAGTAATTTAAAAATTTTTGAAGCTCTTCTCATTGGTCGGCAGAAGCCAGCCAATCAGAATAGGGCGACAAAGACCCAATATATCCTATGGAGAACTATTGACCAATCAAAATCAAAGGTGGGCAGTTCAAAATACAGTAAAAAATACAGAAAAAAGCTGTTTGGCCTTAGCTAGCGGGCGTTTGGCTATCCCAGCCAATCAGAGCGCGAGCTACTTCTCCCATTGTAGTCTATGGAGAGAGCGGCGCACTGAAATCTCGGCTCTCAGCGCCGTGCGGCATTGAGTATTAATAAAAAAAATCATTTTGATTAAGTGTAAAATATTATCAGATAAAGAGCTAAAACCTTCTGTAAAAATAAATCAGTTAAAACCCCGAAAAACGCGCTTGTCGCCGAGACCGGCGCTACATAAGGAATTGCAATAGAGAGAATCGCCGGGAAATACAGTAATTCAAATTGCTTAAGCTCTTCTGATTGGTCGGCATAAACCAGCCAATCAGAATAGGAGCGACAAAGACCCATTATATCCTACGGAGGAGAATTGACCAATCAGAATAGGAGTGACAGGGACCCATTATAATCTATGGAGAAAAATTGACCAATCATATTCCAAGGGGGACAGTTCAAAATACAGTAAAAAGGCAGAAACGAGCTGATTGGTTGAGCTAGCGGGGAATCGTCCAGCTTAGCCAATCAGAGCGCGAGCTACTTTCTCATAGAGTTCTATGGGGAAAAGAAATTCCGAGCGAGCTCTGTGATTGGCTAAGTTAAAAGAGGCGCGGTTATTTGGATCAATGGGAGAGCGAGCGACGCTCTTATGGGTTTTCTAATGCAATCAGAAATAAAACTGTACACGGCCCAAATCAAATTATAACACTACAGAAGTTGTCCCGATGTGTTATTAAATGAATAATAATATGGGGGTGAAAAAAAAATATTAATTCAAAAAAATCATGTTTATTTCTTTATTTTGTTGCACAATACTATTGATCCTTGGATAACGAAGGGTTCACAAAGTGTAGGGCGTTCATATGGATAGAAACCCCTGCCCACACGTAAGACCACCACCCCAAAGGATCGTTGGTGAAAAACAGTGGTGTTGCATAGCGCTTTCCTTGATGTCTCCAGCATCGTTGGCGTACATCATTTCTGCTCCAAGTGAATTGACTTTCATCACTGAACAGCACTGAGGAGCACTGATCCCTTATCCAGCCTATATGCTCCCTGGGCCATGCAAGATGATGATGCCTGTGCCTGGTGGTGTGGTCAGGTAATTTAATATGCAAACCTGCTTACATGAAAGGTTGATGTGAACTTTGGGCCTCTCACCTCCCTTGGGTCTGGGTTTTTGTGGCATTCACACTGGTTCCAGGGCATTGTTAAATGAAGCAGTATCAGTGTTGATGGGAAACCTTTTAAAGGGAAACCACTTTATTGCCTTTCTGTGACTCTTTCGCTTTTGTATCTCTGATACAAAATATGAAGACACTTGTATATCTAAGCTCATGCTTGGGCAGGGGCCCTTTTTGGGCCCGAAAAGTTTGCAATGTATTTTTTTATTTTATCAATTTTAATTAAAAAAATTTTTTTTGGATTTTTGTGCCCTTTCCCAAAACTCGGTTTTGTACTGTTTTGGGGTGAGTTTGGGCGCGTCATATAGGGTCCAGCTTTTGCATCTTGGATTTCATTTAATCCTGTGGCGATCTATGCTGTACCCACCACATCTTTGTTTGTTACTCTAAGTATCCTGCTTAAAGCCTCGTAATGGCGAGGTATTGTTGATCAATTGTAAGGTGTTGTCTTGGTCTCATGTGTCACAAAGTTTAAAAGAGGATGGAAGGGTGTTTAAATCCCAATTCAAAAAGTCCCTAAAAGGGTATTCAAGGATCAAACACCCGTTGGAATTTTGCCCTTAAGCTCCTTTTTAGGACGCAAGTTTTGGGAAAAAGTCCCGAAACATTAAAGTTGGACAAATCATTAAAAAGGGGAGAGATGGGGCATTTAGTTAATTTAAAAAAAATAAAAAATTGGAGGTTACAACGTAGTAATACAAGAACACAATTTATTGAGAATATTGGATGGCAATGGGAGAACCTGAGAGAAGGAAGTGGTAGGTGTGTCATAAACACATATCATATTTGCAAATGTTCAAACATTCTTCTTTATTGTCATTTTATTTATGAAAAAATGCAAATTCTCTAAAAAACTCTTGACTTTCAATGTAATACTATATTTGATATTAAACTGTGAAGGGAAACATATTTTTCTAGTGTTTTTCTAATAAAGTTTGTGGTGCAAAACATTAATACATATATATAAGCTTAGCTGAACAGCAGAGATACTCCAAGATGGCGCCTGCTTCCTGGATCACTCCCCACTATGTGGGAGCATGGACCTGGGTGAAAACCTGACCATATTGAAGAACCAATTAACTAGTGCCACATTCGATGAAGCTAGAAACCCAAAGGAAATTACCACGACCTGAAAACAATTTCTAAAATCCTTGTTTTGTAATAAAGGCTGATTCGTCTGCGCCCCGTACACCTTTAGGGTAGAGGTCAAACCAACTCTCTGTGTTTGGTGTCATCTCTTCACGCCGGCAATCAGTGCTCAATTTGGACAGAAGTAGTCACGCGGTATACCCCTGAACCCCCCCCAAAACCATGCATTTTCTAAAACGTACGTTTTTACATTTAAAAAACTGGTTATTTTAAAATTTTTGATGTTTTTAACAATACCTTAAAAAATTGTTTCCCAAAAGCCTTAGTTTCAATTTTTTTATTCCTCTGAAAAAGGGGCCAGTTCAATGGAACCCTTGGAAAAAAAAAAAAAAATACCATGGGACCCCAAGATTTTGCATGTTTTAAGGGGGCCAATGGGGGGAAAATATGAAAAATGGGTTTTAAAACGCTGTCTAGAAACATTTTTAAAAGGGGAATTCACCAAAATAATTTGCTTCAAAAATGAAGGAAAAGGTAAATAATGACTATTACTAAATACATTGTTGTTCTGATTTTGCTTCATTTCAGTGTTATAGCAGTTTATTCCCGCTTGGGTACACAAGGTTTCCTAGGTTACTGACACCTTCTGTGCTTGCAGTGGCCGGGGGTGGTGTTCACGCCCTGCTGTGTCTTATTTATTTTGTTATTATTATTATTTTTGACAAACTTTAAACCCCTTAGGTATGTTCACACGGCTTAATTGGGGACGTTTTACCCCCCGCAATTACGCGTGGGGCGGGGGCGGGGCGGGAGCGGGGGAGTAAGCAGGGGGGGCCGGCCCTTCGCCGGCCCATGCTTCACTGTAGCGGCCGTATACCCCGCTAAAAAGGGACATGAAAATTTATCCCCCGCCCGGGGATTCGCCGGGCGGGGGAGGAGAGTAATCCATGTTCTCTATGAAAAACTGTGAATTTTCCTTAATGAAGGGCCGTTTTCGGCCATAATTGGCGCCTTCGGCGCGAAATTTACGGACCGAAATCGGCCCTTTTAACCCGTGTGAAAACCCTTAGGGCCCTGTAGCCTTTACCTGCTGGTTAGTTCTCCATCCCCAATGCCCCTGTAACAGGCTCAGTGGGTTTAACAGCTTGTAAGCGCTCGACATGAGCTGCATCACCATTTTGTGGTTTAGAGCCCGGGCATAAAAAATATTGTGGTTTCCACCCCAAATGCATTAATGTTTTTTTGTGACGGGGGCTCTGTTGGAGAGCGGAGACGCTGAGATAGAAGCCATCAGCAATTGTGCTGCAGTGACAAAAATGGGCCCTGCTGAAACCTGTGTGGTGAAGGGCCCCTAGAAGTGATGGTGGGCCCCTGGTTCCCCGCGTGTGTGGCTTGGAGCAGGCCAGATTCTGTGTTAAAATGTGGTGTGGGAAAAAAAGCATGGAGCAAAGGATAGTGAAGTCTCATGAGAGAGAAAGGAGCCGATTAATTTTGATTTAAAATCCTGTTGATACGTTGCTTGGTGTGTATGTAAGGTGTGTGATGGGTTCTTTGTATGGGCCTCAAGCAAACGGTGTCTTGCATGCTGCTAAACTTCTGTGTATGGGGCCCCGGGCAGGCACATGTACTGAATCTCTCCTAACCCCATGTGTTGGGGCCCCAAAAACTGATGGGTATCCTGCACTCTGCTATCCTCTGTGCATTTGGGGCCCCGGAAATAGAAAGATGCCCCTGAACCCCTGCTAAACCCCACCCTGTTGGGACCCCGGAAGGGCGGATGACTGCACCCTGCTAATTTACTGTGTATGGGGAACCCGGAGAGATGGATGTCATGCACCTGCTATCCCTACTGTGAAAAGGGGCCCCCGGGAGCAGCGGTGCATGCACCCCCGCTAATTTACTGTGTATGGGGCCCCCGGAGCAGACGGGTGTTTACTGCACCCTGCTAATTCTCTGTGTATGGGGCCTGGAGCAGACGAATGTCATTGCACCTTTGCTAACCCACATGTGTTTTGGGGCCCCGAGCAGACGGATGCACTGCAACCTTGCTAACCCTACTGTGTATGGGCCCCAGAGCAGTGGAGTCACTGATCTCTGCTAACCCCATGCATTTGGGGCCCCGGGGGCAAACGATGTCACTGCAAAACCCGCTAACCTTATGTGTTTGGGCCCAGAGCGACGGATTCGCTGCACCTTACTAACCTACTGTGTTGGGGCCCGGAGAAGACGATGTCACTGCAACCCCGCTAACCTTGTGTAAGGGGCCCCCCCAGAGTAGATGTATGCACCTTGCTAACCCCACTGTGTATGGGGCCTGGGGCAGATGGTGTCACTGCACCTTGCTAACCCAAATGGTTGGGGCCCCCAAACAGATGGTTTTCACTGCTCTCTTCTATCCCTGTGTGTTGGGGCCCCGGGGGCAGACGGATGCCTGCACCCCTTTCTAACCTTACTGTGAATGGGCCCGAGAGACAAAGTCACTGCCTCTGCTAACCTACTTGATGGGGCCCCGTGCAGATGGATGTTTCTGACCTCTGATAACCCTACTGATATGGGCCACTGAGACACGGATGTTACTGCACCTTGATAACCCTACTGGTTGGGGCCCGGAAACAGATGGATGTCGCTGCACCTTGCTAACTTACTGGTATAGGGCCCCGAGCAGCGGATGTCCTGCACCCCTATAACCCTACGTGTATGGAGCCTGGAGCAGAGGGATGTCACTGCACCTCTGCTAAAACCCCTATTGTGTATGGGGGCCCCCAGTAGGGCGGATGTCATGCATCTCTGCAACCTACTTCATGGGGCCCGGTTGCGGATGTCACTACCCCTTTCTAACCCTAATGTGTATGAGGCCCGGATTAGACGGATGTCACTGCACCTTGCTAAAACCCATGTGTTGGGGCCCTGGGCCCGACTGATGTCACTGCCCTTGCTAACCCTACTGTGTTGGGCCCCCCCAGCGGACGGCTGTCACTGCACCCCTGCTAACCCTCTGTGTATGGGGCCCCCCCAGGACGGCTGTCACTGCCCTCTGCTAAACCCCCCGTTTTATGGGGGCCCGGGCAAAGGATGTCACTGCACCTCGTAAACCCCATGTGTATGGGGCCCGGAGCAGACATGTCACTCACTTCTGCTAACCCTCTGTGTATGGAGCCCGGAGAAGATGGATGTCACTGCACCTATGTTAACCAAACTGCTTTGGCAGAAAATGCTTAAATTTTCACAGCAGTATCAGATTTAGACTCCGCTGATTGGCAACGGGATGTTTTCTCCAAAGAGTCCCTTTTCCTGCTTCATCGAATGGATGGTTTTTTTTTGCGGGGGAAAACCAGGAAACAAACTCCTGCAGTTTTCTGAAGGAAAAAAAGTGGTGGGGGAGAGCAGTATGGTCTGGGGAATGTTTTTGGTGGCATTTTCCGAGCCACTCATCCATGTCGGGGACACTTCTGTAACAACCTACCAGGAGCTTATTTAGTCCTCCATCCCCCGTTAGCTGTTGTCCGTGTTACACACAGCGATTACTCTAGATCAGGCCTGGGCATTGTACCCCCCCGGGCCCAATCGGCCCCCTGGTTCGATGCCCCGGTTACATGTACGATGCCCAAGGCGGGTGGCTGAGGGCGTGGGGGGCCCTCAGCCTGTTATTTTACCCCAATTGGTAAATTGGGCGTGCGCGATGCCTTTAATCCACGCTGCCCCCCCCTGGGCACAATGTAATTACTCTGTGCGGCGGGGACTGTGGAGGAGCGTTCGGGGCGGGCGGGTGATGACATCATGCCGCCAGCTGGAGAGGAACGCGCTTGGCAGGAAGCAGGGAGGGTAAATATTGTTTTGTTATTTTTTTAAATTTTGGTCATAAATCTTATACCTGCCGAGGGGATCTATAATAACTATATCCTACTTGCGAGGCTATATTATATACCGCCTGTGGGGACCTAAAACTTTATATACCTGCCTGTGGGGACCTAAAACTATATATAAAACTGCCCCGAGGGGGGCCCTATAAATACCTATATTACCCCGGTTTTTGGGACCTATAATATCTATATACCTGCCGTGAGGACCTATATCTATATCCTGCCCCGTGGGGGCCCATAAAAATTTTATATACCCGCCCGTGGGCCCATAACATCTATATATCTGCCTGTGGGGACCTTTAATTTCCATATCCTGTTGGGGACCTATATTATTTCCTGCTGAGAGGAGCTGTATATACTACTGACTGAGGGGGGCTATTATATTTATAATACCTACCTTTCTGGGGAGCTTAATAGGTTATGGGGGATGTTTAATATACCTGTCTTACTGAGGGTACAGAGTAAGTTTCCACAAGTTTCCCAAAAATTTTTTCCCGGTTCACCCCATGTTTTTTTTTATTTATATTAGTCCGGCCCTCTAAGACCATCTCACTTTCTCATATGGCACCATGGGAAAATTAATTGCCCAGCCCTGCCTTAGATAGTAGCCGGTAGTGATTTTATTATGACTCGGCTGTGCAGTAGTCCCACATGCCAAGGCCTGACCAGTACCTGAATATTGATTGAAAATCCTACATCCTTTTTTATGGAAAGCTGTACATTTCAAAAGAGCATAGAAAATTCAGGTTACAAGTAATAATTTAATAGCAAGTTAATATAAAGCCAAAATTACATTGCAAGAAAGGCTTCAATAATAGCAGCAACTAGAGAAAAAAATGGCAGATAAACAAACAGATGTCTTCTCAGCATATACTGAAAGAGGAATGGAAAGTGGTCAAAGCAGTGGGTCCCACAGGTGCCTATTATAGTCAGGTTACATGTGGTGGAGGTGGGGTCATAGAGGTTCTTGAGTGTTTGGGGCCACTTGGCTCCTCTTGTTTTCAGCAAGTAGCATATGTTATATTACTTGTGGTCGGTGATGCATATCCAGTCGGCTACAACAATTTACATAGTAATATGTCAACATGTGTTCTATATGGAGCGAAAGAGAGGGTCTTTGTGAGTGTTTAGAAATTTGATCTTTGTGAAGAACAAATGTCTATGAGTAACAAATTTTTTTAGAATAGGACCTGTAGTATTGCTGCATTTTTAAAGCAGCATGACCCAAAAAATTATAAAAAATTACTTCTCAGCCACTGTTTAAAATTTGGGGGAGAAATGCCACTTAAAACCCATTTTTCTTTTCCAAAGGCCCATGTTTATTGCTGAATCTCACGCAACATGACCCCAAAAAATTAAAAATATGATTCTCAGCCCTATTAAAAATTGGTGGGAAATGCCACTTAAAAGCCACTTTTGTTCCAAAGGACCAAATTAAGGTATCTCAAAGAAACATGACCTCAAACCATTGACAAGTGAAAACTTCAAAAGATAAAGTGAGAAAATGGAATACGGTGTTGTCATGAAAACCGCTGTCTTTATAGTTCCTGACAGCAAAACCCGCAAAAGAACTGTTGGGAAAAAGAATAAAAAAATTTCAGTAAGAAATTATCTTTTTTAAAAAAAATTTTTCAAGAGGACCATTCTTTTGAAAGGGGAAAGTGAAGTAACAAAAAGGTATTTTTTGGCACCTATCAAATTTACCCGTGGTGATACAAAAAATTTCTGTATTCAAAATTTTAAATGCAAAGTGCTTATGACAAAACTTGATGACCCAAAAATGAAAAAAAAAAACCCTTTTGAAAAGTATAGGGATAATAAAAGTATTTTTGGCCCTATCAATTTCACCCCGTGGGACTACTAAAATTTCTGTATTCAAATTTTAACTGCAAAGTAAACTATCAAAAAGCTTTACTGACCAAGTGAAAAAAAAAACCCTTTTCTGAAATGTATAAGGGGTAATAAAAGGTTTTTTGGCACCCATCAATTCACTTGGTGACTACAAAATTACTGTATTCAAATTTTTAATGCAAGAATCTACAACAAAGCTTTTATGCCAAAAAAAATGAAAAAAAAATGTTGAAATGGATTTTCAGGATAATAAAAGGTATTTTTTGGGTTTTCAATTCAATGTGGTGATATAAATTGCTGATTCAATTTAACTGCAAAGTAGCTCTATGAACAAAACTTGATGACCCAAAAGTAAAAAAAAACCGTTGAAATGTATACGGGATAATAAAAGGTATTTTTTGGCACCTTCAAAAGTGGTGACACAAAAAATTTCTTATTTTAAATTTACTGCAAAGTAGATTATCAACAAAGCTTGACGACCAAAAAATGAAAAAAACATGTATCTGAAAAGTTACGGGATAATAAAGGTATTTTTGGAATATTACTTGGTGCACCCAAAAATTTCGTATTCTATTTAAATGCGTGTCTTCAACAAAGCTTGACTGCCCCAAATGAAAAAAAAACGTATCTGAAATGTATACGGGATAATAAAAGTATTTTTGGCACCTATCCAATTCACTGGTGTCTACTAATGCTGTATTCAAATTAACTGCAAAGTACTCTATGAACAAAGCTTGACTGACCAAAAGTGAACAAAACACCTGTCTGCAATGAATATGGATATTAAAAGTATTTTTGGCACCTAATCATAACACCTGTAGTGACGACATAGTTGCTGGATTCAAATTTAACTGAAGGTGGCTCTCTCAACACAGCTGGGCGTGCGCCAAATGAAAAAACACGTATCTGAAAATGTATACGGGAATAATAAAGGAATTTTTGGCACCTATCAACCTGTGGTGACTACAAAATTGCTGTATTCATAGTTTACACTGCAAAGTAGATCCTATCAACAAAGCTTGACTGACCAAAAGTAAAAAAACGTATCTGAAATTGTATACGGATAATAAAAGGTATTTTTCCGCATCTATCATCCTGTGGTGAATACAAAATTGCTGCATCAAATTAACTGCAAAAGTAATCTATCAACAAAGCTTGACTGACCAAAAGTGAAAAAACACCTGTCTGAAATGTATACGGGATTATAAAAGGTATTTTTTGGCACCTATCAACCTTGTGACTACAAAATTGCTGATTCAAATTTACCGCAAGGTGGCTATATCAACCAGCTGGACTGGGCAAAATTGAAAAAAGAAACACCTATCTGAAATGTATACGAGATTCAAAAGTGGAGTTTTTGCACCTAACAAATAGACTGCATTACTGGAGAAAAGACGTTATCCGAATATAAGGCAATGCAATGTCTACACAAAGTTTTGGCTGTACAATATCCAGATCCTTTTATAGAGCTTGTCTGTGTCGCCCGCGGGCCTCCCCCCCCCCCCCCGCTCCCCTCCGTGACCTTTACAGCGGTAGATGCTTCCGTAAAAATTTCTCTGCCTAACTAACCTAAAAATCCGCAAATCTCTGATCTTACTAACTTCTAAGGATCACAGCTAAAAGTAAGCTTCCCCTGAAAAAATAATTAATTTCGCTGACTGTTTGACAAACACAGAGTCTCCCCTCGCTCTGAACGCTGAAACACAATGATCAATGAACAGGAAGGCCCTGTTCATGTATAACGAGTCATGTGATTTTTTCCAGCCAATTCGCAACCATACAACATCCCAGTCAAGACGTCGCACACACACTCACCCTGCTCTATTCAGTAAGCGATTTGCTGGCTCCAAAATGACATGAAGCGCCAAAAAGGGCGCATATTAATAGATTATGCCCAGAATTTAACCTAAATTATCGCGTGATCTAAAAAATCTGATTAAAAAACAAAGTAAAGACCTGCCGATTTAAACTTGTCGATAATAATCGCTTCAACACTGTCCCAAGCATTCAGAGGCAGTTGACTGCATGGTCTTAGCCGGACCCACAACAGGCCATCTATGGAGCTTGTGTACACTAATATCAACCTCTATATTGTCAATGTATGGAGGTGATAGACAGACGTAAGGGCCTGGTACACTGGTAGCTACCATTTTAGATGGTCACTGTATGAGGGTAAGAGAAAGTCTGCAGAGCCGAATGTACACTGGTGTCTACCACTATATTGGTTCACTGTATGGAGGTAATATTCAGTCTGCAAAGCTGTGTACACTTGTGTCTACCACTATATGGTCAGTGTATTGAGGTAATATACGGTCTGTAGAGCATGTGTACACTAGATTTTATCCCCATATGGTCACTGTATGTCAGGAATATTGGTAATAGTGTAATGGTTTATATTCAGGATCAGTATGGCTGTATTATTCAGTCACTATGTGTGTGGATGTTGTCATGGTGTGGCAGAATTTAATTTGAGCTCTGTAAGCGGTAATCATTGATCATATTAGTCCTTGGTTTGTCATATTAGTACGGGGATATTTACTCATTGTACAGCGGTATTATGTGTTCACTGTACGACCATTAAATCCTTACCGCCGGAGCCAGTTTTGGCCTCTCTGACAGAGCCCCATTTTTTAAATCTCCATGGGTCACTGTATGTGAGAACAACTTTTTGACACTATTACTGTTCCATGTGATTCAGAGACTGTTTTCTCGTGACACATTGTACCTTTAAGATAGTAAGAAATTTTGTCCCAAAAAATGCTTGTTTATTTGTGAAAAACATCAAAGTATCGTGAAAAATTTGAAACGTTATCAATTTCAAACTCAAAATTTCTGCAAGTAAACATTATTCCACTCATACATAGTTTTAAACTAGCATCTACCATATGGTTTTTTTCCCCCCACCCCCCCCCTTTTTGCCTGTAGGTTGCATAATTTTTTGAAATCTTTATTTTTTTTTTTACGACATTAGGGCTTCGAAATTAGTAGTAATTTTAAAATTTTCAAGAAAATTTTGCAATATACATTTTTTAAGGGACATCCCAGTTTCTAACGTGACTTTATTGGGTACCTAACATACATTCCAATCAAAGGACGTCATTTAAGAAACGACACCCCTCTAATATTCAAAAATACATTTAGGAAGATTAGTAACCCATTAGGTCGTTCACAGGAATTAAAGCAAAGTGGAGGTGAAATTTCAAAATTGTAACTGTTTTTGCGAATTTTCAATATTTATCCATTATTCACAATTAATAGGCAATTATCAGGGAAATGCAACTTAAATATTGATCCCCAGATTTCTCTGTGTTCAGAGATATCCTATATGTCGCCCGAGAGCGCTAAGTTGGCTTCACCACAAGCCCCAGAATAGGTGGAGGATTTACTGGAACTCTGGGTCTCATTTTCTTTTGCATTTTATTAGGGCACCATTTCAGGTTAGCGGACACCAAGGGCAAAAATGTAATAAACACCCCTAAAAAAAGATCCCTATTGGAACCACACCCTTAAGGAATATATCCAGGTGCATAGGAGTAATCACCCCACAGGTACGTGACAATTTTTTTTAGCGTTAGGCTGTGAAAATGAAGAACTTTTATATTTCAACAATCTGCAAATTTAGCTGAAAATGTTTAATTTTTACGAAGAATCCTGGAAAAAATGCATCCCAAAATTTGCTCCATAATTTCTTCCAAGTTTGGCAATACCCTACATGTGGTTAAACTGCTGTTTGGCGCATGTCAGGGCTATAAGGAGGGAGTGTTATTTGGCTTTTGGAACACCGATTTGGGAGGTCATGTCGCATTTGCAAACCCCAAAGTACCAGAGCAGTGAAACCTTCCAAAGTCACCCCATTTTGGGATTCAACATCCCTCAGGGAGCTCATCTGGGTGTATGTGCATTTTGGAGCACAGTGTTCCATAGTTTGTTTGTTTTTTTAGCATTGGCCATGAAAATGGTGGAGGGGGAAACCATTCCGCATTGTTTTTTTGGGCTTTCAATTTTACAGCGTTTCGCTGTGCAGTGAAATGATGTGATAACTTTTACTATCGAGTCAGGAATAATGCAATGATATAAATTTAATATATTTTTTGATGTTTTTATTACTTTTACACAATAGAACTAGGTCTAAAAAAATTGGGTTTTTATGTTGTCCTATTCTGATAGCCATAACTTTTCAGTTTTCTGGATACGGAGCTGAAATGGGCTTGTTTTTTGCGGGATGAGTTGACATTTTTATTAGTACGAATTCTGGGGTGCATATGACCTTTGATCCCTTTCTATAATGTTTTTGTGAGGCATTTTTGAATACAGGATTCCTGTATTGTTTTTTATTTTATTTTTACAGCGTCACCTTGCGGTATAAATGACATGCTAGTATTACTCACAGGTCAATTACAATACAGTGATACCCAATTTTTTAGTATATTTTGTAAACTGCTTTTACACAAAAAAACACGTTTATTAAAAAGGAAAACCGTTTTTTGCATCGCCATAGTCTGAGAGTCATAACTTTTTTATTTTTCTGTGTAATGTGTAGAGGACTTTATTTTTGCGCTGAGTTGACGAGTATTAGTGGTAACATTTTTGGGGGACAAGACTTTTTGATCAGTTTTAAAATCCGTTTTTTGGTAAGGCATGTGTAAAAAATACTGCAATCCTAGTCGTGTTTTTTATTTTTAACAGCGCTCACCGTGCAGTATCCATGACCAGTTAGCTTTACTCTCTGGGTCGTTACGATTAAGGCGATACCCAATTTATATATTTATATATCGTTATCTCTTGAGAGCCATAATTATTATTTTTTCCTTATACAGAGATGTGTAAGGATGCTTTTTTCTGCGGGATGAACTGACGTTTTAATTGGTATAACTTTGGTGTTTATATGAATTTTTGATCGCTTTTTATTCCATTTTATGTGCTGCAGGATGAACAAAAATCGCAATTCTGTGACTATTTTTTGTTTTTGTTTTTTCTGTGCGTTCCCCGTACGGATTAATTAACGTGACAGATTTATAGGGTGGGTCGTTACACAAGGGGTGATACCAAATATGGGTACCTTATTTATTTTTGATTTTTTTGGGGGGCAATTTGTGTTTGTAAAGGGGAAAAGGGCGGTGTACGTGTTTTTCTACTTTTTTTTTACTTTTTCACATTTTTTCACTTTTCCCCAGTGGAGATATGTAACTGCAATGGTCAATTGCTGTTACAATGGTAGACCTTACACAGCGTTTGCTGCTCGTGTAGGGTCGCCATGGTAGCTGCCAACTCACCATGCCCACAATGCATTGTGGGCATGGTGACGTCATCCAACTACCCGGCTGCTTCAGAAAGCATCCTGGAGTCGGATAAGAGAACAGCGAGTGGCATCTCTGCCGCTTGCTGTGCCGATTGTAGGCAGGAGAAGCTCACTCCTCCTGCCTGCAGCTTCGATGTCGCGATGAGGCCAGCGCTAATTTACCGCTGGTCCCATGTCGCGACCGTGCGGGGCTTTCCTGAAAGCACGCACAATCGCCAGGACGAATGTATCTGTCCAATTGCGGGAAGGGGTTAAGCAGAGGTATCATCCATAGACCATTGTCTTACAGATATTTGTATGGAGTTCTGTATATACTGTACATCACTTTATATAAATGCATATGTACAGACCCTAGTGGTGCCGCTGTTGTGTTGACGGTGGTCTCCTAGAGGGGCGGGGCATGATTATGTTAGGTGGGGGTTGGTTAGAGACATGTCCTGGTGTGGTCATTTGTTTGGGTGTGGCTGGAGGCGTGACCAATGTGTCCCTCTTTGCAATCTCCAGAAGTTTGGAGGTATGTACTAACCCAGTGCTGGGTGCAGGGTTTTAGTTCTCCCTCTTTTTATGCAGAGGCTGGAAATCTGGAATTGATCACCTTCACAGTGCCATACTCTGATCATGTGCTGAATGCTGACCCTGCTATGTAAGGGCATTATTCCCCCTCTTTATGTATAGGGTCTAGTGATTGGTATGTGAACTCTATCTCAGTGCTATATACTGACCCTGAAATGTGCAGGGCATTCTGACTAACCCCCCCCCCCCACCTCCATCCTGTACATGGAGTCTAGTGATCTGTACCTGATTCCTGTATTAGCACTAGTAACACTTATTTCACTAGACATGTTGGCTCCTTATGATCTATGTACGGCCTTCTCCGTGCTACATATATGAACCGTGTTGGAGACAGGAAGGGGTCCTTGGAGTTTTTGATAAATTTTTGTGTGTTTGGGGATTTCATCATTGTGATGTTCCCCTACATTTGATTTGGGCTGGTGACTCTTTTGTGGCTCATGCCAGGTTGGGTCCCGGCAACTTGGTGGTTAACTTTGCCACATTTGTGGTTTATGGTGCATCCGAGCCGGAGGTGACGGCTGGGTGTAAGGTGTCCAGAGCATTGAAATATGTTGCCAGAGCTTCAAAGACCTCCTTCCTCTCCAGTTTATATACTAACCCTGATTTAGTCAGGCTATTAGGGGATCCTTGAAGTTGGAGCTAGTTAAGATGGTAGGGGGAGTCATAGCCAGTTATGGCTCCCCAAAATCACACGATGGAACACATGGTTGGTCTGGCGAAGCTGGGGCTCTTCAGGCGGAAACCCTGAGAGCCAGGTGTTGGACCGGCCACCAGGGTTGGCTGGTTGGTGCCTTGAGCTGGGGGTGATGCTAAGGGTAATTTACAAATAGGAGAACGGGGATCGCCAGACTGTGTGGGTGGCTCCAAGGACCACAGCCCCAATTGTTTGGGGGTAAGGTGTTCACCTATGAGCTGGGGGTGACGGCTGGGGTTAAGGTGTTCACCTATGGTGTGGCTCATGCTGGGTGGGGTCCCGGCGAGCCGGTGGTTAACTTTGCTACAATTGTGGTTTATGGTGCTTCCGAGCTGGGGGTAAGGTATTCAGAACACTAATATAAGTCGCCAGATCTTTGTAGCTTCAAGGACCTCCTTTACTTTCAGTTTGTATTGACTTCTATATGATTTTAACATTGTCATATTTACAAATACTAAGTATGGAGTCAATGTGCTCGGCAAATGGGCAGGTGTCTGGGGAGGTGTAGACCACTTTTACTAAAAAAAAAAACCAAAAAAACACCTCTTTGTTTTATATTATCAACCTGCAGTTTTGCTACTTATAAATTTTACATAGTTTTATATAGTTATTTACTAATTTGCCAGTTTAACATTTTGACTTACTTTGCATTTAATCTGTTGCAAATGAGATTGGCATTATGGATCTTTGAGGGTGGTTAAAATTTGTCTTAAATATGGCTTTCTTATGTGGAGGGTATGACCATCACGGGTATGGCCCCCTGTTTTCGGTGAGCTCGATATTCAACCCTTCACCCCCTCCTCCTTTTCTTGTTGGGTCCTGGGACTCAGATGTCACATATCTGCAACAGATAATTTGTCCTCCAAACCGATGTGTCCAGTTAAAAATAAAAAAGGTGTTTTGATGCAGTGCGTAGCCTCAAGGACCCATTTTGGCTGGCGAATAATTTGTTGCAATGATGTTGACTTAATGTTGCTCATGCTTTTCTCATGGTTGTCAACAGGACGATGCAATCCAGCTGTTACACAGAGCTTGGTATCTGCTTGGAGCAATCGATGATGGGGTAGCATCAAAATGGTGCTGTTCCTATCTAGCTTGAGTCGTTTCAACAACTGAATGGCCCCTTAGGCCGTTCACACGGTTATTTCAGAACGTATTTACATCGGATTGCACCGATGTAATACGTTCTGATAATCAGTTGAAAATCAGTTGGCAAAGTGCCACTAAGTGGGCAGTATTTGTAACTGATTTCCCCACGGTTCACATCTCCAATCATTGTCTGTGGTGAATCCGTCCTGTAAATAATTGACAGCACATTTTTTTTCCGTCCGGATTGCCGTGTATCCGCGGCGGCAATCCGGCACGGAAATAGGTCGTGTGAACGACGAGCGTAATTTTCTATGAAATCAATAGAAAATAGGCTGTTACTTATTTCTGATGATTTGCCGTCGGATTGACGATCGTCAATCCGTCGGCAAATACGCGGCGAAATAAGCCGTGTGAACGAGGGCTTACAGTGCCATGTCATTAAAAGATTATGGGAATCAAGAGAGTCACAGCAAGTAAATGGGTGCAGCAGAGGGATGACGCTGTTATTTGGTGATCGTTCCCTGGAACAACAATGCATCGATCTCTTTCAATGGTGTCCTTGGGTCTGGGGATAACGGCCAAGGACAAGGGAGGAATTTGGGTGCCCTCGAGTCCGATGGTGCAGTTAAGGTTATTAAATTTACTAAAGTATATGAACAACGTCTGAGGAATGATGGGCGGAGATGTGGTTTATTCCTTTCTCTTTCTGTAAACTGAACAGCTGCAGGATGTTTTTCATTGGATAGTTCCAATTGGTATAACTATTCACTAGATTGCTGCTGATGGTGCTATTATTTCATGGGCTGTTGGTGGTCACAGTTTGGGGGAACTGAAGTAACTGTTTTTGGGATAATCTAGGCCAGGGGTGTCAAACTCGTTTTCACCGGGGGCCACATCAGCCTCACGACGTACCTTAAAGGGCCGACATAATTTTAGAACTACTTGTAGGTAGATAAGTGGGTATAAAGCCCCCTGTATATGACAGTTATATCTGCCCATGTAGGTAGATAGGTATCTTTGCCCCCTGTATCCAGGTAGTAATATGCCCTCTGCAGCCAGGTAATAGGCCCCATATAGAAAGGGAGATGCCCCACATAGCCCCCCTGTAGCCAGGGAGATGCCCCACATAGCCCCCCTGTAGCCAGGGAGATGCACCACATAGTCCCCTGTAGCCAGGGAGATGCACCACCTAGTCCCCTGTAGCCAGGTACATGCCCCACATAGTCCCCTGTAGACTGATAGATGCCCCATATAGCCCCCAGTAGCCAGGCAGATGCCCCATAGCCCCCCCCCAGTAGCCAGACAGATGCCCCCATAGTCCCCAGTAGCCAGGCAGATGCCCCATAATCCCCCAGTAGCCAGGCAGATGCCCCCATAGTCCCCCAGTAGCCAGGCAGATGCCCCCATAGTCCCCAGTAGCCAGGCAGATGCCCCCATAATCCCCCCAGTAGCCAGGCAGATGCCCCATAATCCCCCAGTAGCCAGGAAGATACCCCCCATAATTCCCCAGTAGCCAGGAAGATCCCCCTAAAGTCCCCAGTAGCCACGCAGATGCCCCCATAGTCCCCCAGTAGCCAGGCAGATGCCCCCATAGCCCCCCCCAGTAGCCAGGCAGATGCCCCCATAGCCCACCCAGTAGTCAGGCAGATGCCCCCATAGCTCACCCAGTAGCCAGACAGATGCCCCCATAGCCCACCCAGTAGCCAGGCAGATGCCCCCATAGCCCCCCAGTAGCCAGGCAGATGCCCCCATAGTCCCCCCATGTAGCCAGGCAGATGCCCCCATAGTCCCCCAGTAGCCAGGCAGATGCCCCATAGTCCCCCAGTAGCCAGGCGATGCCCCCCATAGCCCCCCCAGTAGCCAGGCAGATGCCACCATAGCCCCCCCAGTAGCCAGGCAGATGCCACCATAGCCCCCCCAGTAGCCAGGCCGATGCCACCTAATGATTATAAAATTTTAAAAAAGCTACTTACATCTTATCCGTGCAGCGCGGTCCGGTCCGCTTCGGGAGCTGTGTACGGTGTAAGCAGCGTGACGTCCCGCCGCTTACGCCCTCACGCAGCTCCCAGAGATCTCCCCGGCGGCAGAGGCTGCCGCCGAGGAGACCCAGCGTCACAGGGGGCAGAGCAAAGCGGCGCGTCACGCCCCCTGCGACGACGTATGTACAGTGCTCACCGAGCACAGTACATACAAAGGGAGAAGGTGGGAGGGAAACGATCCCTCCTGCCTTCTCCCTGTACTAGTTGACTGACTCCGCGCGGCTTTGGTAAAACAGCCGTGCGGAGTCAGGGAGATCGCGGGCCGGAAAACACAAGGCCGCGGGCCGGATGTGGCCCGCGGGCCTTGTGTTTGACACCTGTGATCTAGGCATTCTATGTGTTGCCCCTGCATAGCACAGAGATTAAGATGTATAGTATTGCTGCCTGGTACCATGAGACACATATTTGTCAGTGGGCTTAGCTGTTAGTGTAAGTTTCTAGAGCCAGAGATGTTCATTTGTTCTATCCCTAGAACAAGATGCTGGGGGCATTGTATGTTGAGTAGGGGAATTAAGTAGTGGGAGTGTGAGTTTAGAGTTTTACCTTGGTGGGGAAAAAACTTATTGATAACATAAGGATCAGTCATTGTTTAATAGTGTTAAAGAACTTTTATATATGTACCCCAGATTAAGGTCCCCTGTTGTTATGTCTTTTTACGGTTTCTCTTAATAGGGTTATAGCTAAAGCTGTCTCAATCGAGTTAATGTTTTAGCAGACACGGTTTAGTGTAGTGAGGCTGTATAATTTTACTTTCCTTTTACTTGTTCATAGATTTGGTTTTTTTAGAACCAGTCAGGGGACTTTTATAAGTAACTTTCCAAGGCATGGTTAGTGGAGTTTGTTGAGGATTGGGGATGGTTTGGTGGGGGTCGAGTCCATTTGATGTGTCAAAGGCCTCTTCTGTGGCGGTTCAGGAGTCAGGTGGAAATTACAGGCCAAGTTAAGGATGATATAATAATAATGTCATCCAGGGGCGGGCACAGAGGATAAGCAGGAGTGAGGATCTTCAGTAGGGTCATTGGTGCCTCTAAAGTGTACTGGCCCTGCTAGAATAGCAAGCCAGAGTGTGCTGTCCCCCTATTGTTGTCTGGCTGGATGCTGTATGTCAGACAGCTGGGAATCTCACACAATGGCCGAGCACTGCACCTGACTCTTTTTCTAATTGTTGTACTTCTGGGGTGTAAATAAAGCTGTGGCCATTTTGACACCAAAGAATATAATGTGTTTTGTGAATTTATTCTAGAATTTAAGTTGGGTTGTATTAGGTAGAGTGAAGGTTCATCCCATATCCAAAATGCCCTTATAGCATCATATGCGCACTACCCTGATGTTTACTGTATAACCTATCCAGAAATGGTTAAAGGTACAGTACAATGCAACTTGACTATTCACAAATTGTGACAAGATTAGATATGTATGCCTTATTAGTAATAATATTTGGAAAGAAAGTTCGATCACAATTAAAGATTTCTGCTTACACCAAGTTTATGATCATATTTGTGCCATAAGATAATTTTGTTCTATTGCTCACATTAAGGGTATGTTCACACAACGTTCTACGGCACGTATTTTAAAGCGCTGACAGCCGACTCCCAATCACTCTCACTTTCCCCAGCGCGTAAGTTCCGGAAAGAAGTGACCTGTCAATTCTTTTCCCTGACATGTACTGTACGACGGGGAAAATGGCAGGTAATCATAGCTCTGAATGAGAGCTATGCATTACCATGTTTGTGGGGCGTAATTCGGGCTTTTTGAAGTGCAAATATACCCTAAAGGGGTGTTTCCACTAAGCTACTTTCTTGTTACAGCTATCTATGAGCCATATTTGTTACGCTTGCAACCATCCTCCCCATTCATTTCTATGGGAATTATTAAAATAGCTGAGCAAGAATTAAATTTTTTTGTTCTTTACCCCCATAGTATTATTCATTTTATATACACATCGGGACAACTTCTGGAGTCTTATCATTTGATTTCGGCCATGTACAGTTTGATTTCAGATTGCATTAGAAAACCCATAGGAGCGTCGCTCGCTCTCCCATTGGTCCAAATAACCGCGCCTCTTTTAACTTAGCCAATCACAGAGCTCGCTCTGAATTTCTTTTCCCCATAGAACTCTATGAGAAAGTAGCTCACGCTCTGATTGGCTAAGCTGGACGAGCCCCCGCCACTTCAACCAATCAGCTCGTTTCTGCATTTTTACTGTATTTTGAACTGTCCCGCCTTTGAATATGATTAGTCAATATTTCTCCATAGGTTAGAATGGGTCCCTGTCGCTCCTATTCTGATTGGTCAATTCTCCTCCATAGGTTAGAATGGCCACTGTCGCTCCTATTCTGATTGGCTGGTTTATGGCGACAAATCAGAATAGCTTAAACAATTTGAATTACTGTATTTCCCGGCAATTCTCTCTATTGTAATTCCTTATGTTGCGCCGGTCTCGGCGACAAGCACGTTGTTTGGGATTTAACTGCTTTATTTTTATAGAAGGTTTCAGCGCTTTATCTGATAATGATTTACACTTAATATAAAGGATTTTTTTATTCATACTCCATGCCGCATACTCCATTGCGCCGATCGCTCCATAGACTACAATGGGAGAAGTAGCTCGCGCTCTGATTGGCTGGGATAGCCAAGCCACCGCTAGCTCAGCCAATCAGCTCTTTTCTGCATTTTTTCTGTCTTTTGAACTGTCCTGCCTTTGATTTTGATTGGTCAAAACTTCTCCATAGGATATAATGGGTCTTTGTCGCTCCTTTTATGATTGGCTGGTTTATGCCGACCAATCAAAATAGCTTAAACAATTTGAATTACTGTATTTCCCGGCAATTTTCTCTATTGCAGTTCCTTATGTAGCGCCGGTCTCGGCGACAAACGCGTTGTTAGGGATTTAACTGCTTAACTTTTAGAGAAGGCTTCAGCGCTTTATCTGATAATGAATTACACTTAATAAAAATGTTTTTTTTATTCATACTCCATGCCGCATGGCGCTGAGAGCCGAGATTTCATTGCGCCAATCTCTCCATAGACTACAATGGGAGAAGTAGCTCGCGCTCTGATTGGCTGGGATAGCCAAACCCCCGCTAGCTCAGCCAATCAGCTCTTTTCTGCATTTTTTACTGTATTTGAACTGTCCGCCTTTGATTCTGATTGGTCAATAGTTCTCCATAGGTTTTAATTGGTTCACTGTCACTCCTATTCTGATTGGCCGGTTTCTGCGACCAATGAGAATAGCTTTCAGAATTTGAATTACTGTATTTCCCGGCAATTTCCAATATCCTAATTCTTGAAATAGGATATTGGAAAGTGATTTTGTTTTATGTATTTTTTTATTTTTGAGGTTTGAGCTCTTTTTCTGAGAATGTTGAACGCCTTTATAATGGCGATTTTTGATTCATACTCCGCACCGACTTGTGGAATGATTTCTCGCTGTTTTCCAGCCTGTCTCGACATCGGAACAGATTTTTCGGCAGCAGTCCCTTCTGCGCCTAAGTCCCGCCAACTGCACCCCACACAACTGGGAGGCACAGGGAACCTTTCCCTGCATGTATGAGTGCACCTCCTCGGACGGCGAATATTAGGCGCAGCGCCGCACTGCGCCCATGTCCCCGCACTGCGCCCCACACACTGGCGAGGCGCGGCGGATTTTACATGCGATGTATAGGCGCACTACCTCGGGCGGCGAATCATAGGCGCAGCCCCGCACGGCGCCTAAGTCCCGCACTGCGCCTCAAACACGGGCGAGGCGCAGCGGACTTTACAGGGAATGTATGAACGTGCCGTGCCGACATATCAGTCATTTGCCGGAAAAAGGCGAAAGGTGCGCCACGACGTGGCGAGATTCATACATGTCGCCCCAAGTGTATACATTTGGTAAATAGAGCAAAGATATTTCAAAAGAGGGTACCACCAACTGAATGCATAACACCATGTTAACAGCCCTCGAAGAGGTTTTCCAGTACAATTTTTTAAATGACAATTTTTGCAGTTGGGGCCAAATAAAATACTAAAAAAGAAACCTTATACTCCCCTTCTTTCCCACAAGAAAGCAGAACAGAAGGAAAAAGGGAGTATAAGGTTTTTTTTTTTTATTTTATTCAGCTCCTACTGGCACCAATTTCATTTAAAAGTTGTAATGGACAACCCCTTTTACACATGACCACCGTGTGCCTCCCCTACACAGTATCAAAAGCAGTAATTCCATATGTAAACCGCAGCCCCCCCATTGCCAATTAAAATTTATTTTTTAGCACTATTTGGACCTATAGCCTCTGTGTCCTTTGTAATGCAGTGAACTGCGTGTGCTGTGCCGCAGGGGTGGCAGTACAGACAATCTAATATGTTAGTTGCCCCCTCCCCCATCCCCCATGTAACTTGGCTGTTGTATCATCATTCTCTAAGTCTGCAAGGCTATATACAACCTAGCAAGCAAGCAGTGCCATAGCTAGTTTGCCTTCCTATTTTAAAGCCCACATCCCCACTTTTCAGGCCATGCCTTTTTTTACAGGCTCCTCCTCATATCCATAAATCCTTACTGCCAGTTAACCCCTTATCGCTGCATCAGTTTTGACCTTCCTGACAGCACCATTTTTAAAATCTGATTGTGACACTTTATGTGGTGATAACTTTTTCATACTTTTTACCTATCCATGTGATTCAGAGATTGTTTTCTCATGACACATTGTGCTTTAAGTTAGTAAGAAATGCTGGTCCGTACAATGCTGGTTTATTTGTGAAAAAAAAAATCTAAATATCGTGAAAATTTAGCATTTTCAAAATTCTAAAATTTATTTGTGTGAGACAGATAGTTATTCCATACAAAATAGTTTATAACTAGCATCTACCATATGTCTACTGTAGGTTGGCATAATTTTTAAATGTATTTTATTTTTTTTTTACATTAGGGAGCTCAGAAATTTAGTAGTCATTTCTAACATTTTCAAGAAAGAGTCCGGTTCTGACGTGGCTTTGAGGGGCTTGTATGTTAAATACCCCCATAAATGAATCCATCTAAGAAACTAAACCCCTTAAATTATTCAAAACAGAATTTAGGAACTGTATTAACCCACTAGGTGTTTCACAGAAATGAAAGCAAATTGGATTTGAAATTTAGAAATTTTTTTTTTTGCATATTTACAATTTTTATCTGTTAATCAATGGAAAAGAGTAGATAAAAACAGGGACATGTAACTCAATTTTGATTCCCCTAATTCTGCTATTTTTAGAGATATGTGGCCCAGTGGTGTAGTGAGTATATCGACCACACAGGTGTTTCACAATTTTTTTTAGCATTAGGCTGTGTAAATGAAAAACTTGTTTTTTTCCAACAATCTGCAATTTTATCTGAAAGTTTTTTTATTTTTACAAGGAATCCTATGAAAAAAGCACTCCCAAATTTGTTACACAATTTCTTCTCATTTCTAATTTCTTCTAATTTTGCAATACCTTATGTCCCCATGGCAGGACATCCAAGGGAGGGAGCGCTACTCGGCTTTTGAAACACAGATTTTGGTGGGTGCTATGTCGCATTTGCAAAGCTCCCAAAGTAAAAGAACAGGTGAAACCTTCCAGAAGTCACCCCATTTTGGATTCAACACCCCTCATGGATCTCAGATAGGGGTGTAATGTGCAATTTGGGTGCCCAGGTGTTCGACAGTTTTTTTTTAGCATTGAGCCATGAAAAAGGAGGGGGGGGGGGGGGGGGATACAGTTACCCAATTGTATTTTAGGCTTAAGTTTTACAGCTTTCGCACTGCGGTATTAATGACAGGATAACTTTACTATGTAGGTCAGTACAAATACCATGATATAAATTTTATATAGTTTTTTATGTTTTATTACTTTAACAGCCATAACTTTTTTATTTTTCTGTATATGGAGCTGATTAAGGGCTTGTTTTTTGTGGGATCTATTGACATTTTTATTGGTACCATTACGGGGTGCTTTTGATGCTTTGATCACTTTTTATCAATTTTTTTGTAGGGTTTTGAACAAAAAAAAGCAATTTTTGTCGTGTTTTTAATTTAAATTTTTGAACAGTCACTGTGGGGTAAAAATACATGCACTTTATCAGGGGTCGTACGATTACAGCGATACCCCAATTTGTTTTTTCTTTCTGTTTTACTGCTTTTACACAATAAAAAACATTTTCATTCAAAAAGGAAAAAAACCATCCAAAAGAACAAAATTTATTTACTTTTTTAAAGCTGGTATGGGCTTGTTTTGTGTGGAACGAGTTGCTGTTTTTATTGGTATCTTTCTTTAGGAGACATGGCTTTTTTTTTAACTGCGCTCACAATGCAGTATACGTGACAAGTAAGTTTTACTCTGTGGGTCGATACAATTGCGGCAATACCCAATTTATATAGTTATTTTATGTTGAAGCGCTTTAAAAGGTCTTTTTACTTTTTTGAAATGATTTTTTTCATTGGTTTAACTTGGGATTTATATGACTTTTTTGATCGCTTTTTTTCCCTTTGTGTGTGGGGAAAAATGAAAATTCTGTGACTGTTTTTTTTTTTTTTTTTACGGCGTTACCTATGTGGGTTAAATAATGTGACCGATTTATTGGGTAGGTCATTACGCTTATGGAAATACCAAACATGCGTACTTTATTTTTTTACTTTTTTTTTGTACTTTTTCACTTGACTTGTATCTGTGAGCTGTAGATCACTGTTACAATGGAAGGCAATACACAGCAACACTGCCCTCCATGGCAACTCTCAATCACTATCTCAATCTCATATTTCCCGCCCCTGCCCACAGGGGCAAAGCCAGGTATTTTGGGGGTTTTAAGAAGCCCCCGATCCTTTGTTAGGCTCTCAGGCTGCTGTGGAATCCATCAGCACTCATTTTAAATTTACAGCAAACCAATGGAGACAGCGGGACTCCCTTTTTCCCTTAGCTGCCGTAATCTTGATTGACCACAGCAGCTAAGGGGTTAATCGCCCACCCTTGGCACAGGCGAAACAGCATGGGGCCCCGCGTAAATCTGGAAATAGGTGGCCCCGCTTGAGAGCCGTACGATTCCAGGACGAAAACTTTTTGTTTTTTTTGCGGTAAGTCACTTCCCGGTAGGACAAACAGGTACCACCAGTGTCAGGAAAGGGTTAAAAAATATCATGTTTTTAATTTACATTATTATAAGAGACATAACTTTCTAATTTCCTGTCCATGGAACTGTGTGAGTGATTTTTATTTAGTCGACATTTTCTTTGTAATTTTTTGAGTTTTTATCTCTTTTTCAGTTTTCTTAGGACCCCTAGTTAAAAAAAAAAAAAAGAAAGAAAGAAAAAGCCAATTCCGCCATGTTTTTTCTTTTTCTTTTTGCAATGTTCGCCATACCGCTTAAGTAACAGGATAATTTTATAGAGTGGATTGTTATGGACATGGCAATCCCAAATCGGGTTTGGGGTTAAGCACTTTATTTATAGTCCGGGGGTCTGTAAAAAAGGTATCTTTCCGATCGAAGTAGCTGGGCCTATTTGCTGCCAGTATACACTTTTTGTGTGGGATACAAAATTTTGGTGACCGTGTGTCACTACTTTAAGGGCAACTGTTTTACAGGGCTGGTCAGAAGTTGGGGGCTTTTCAGCCTAAAAAAACTGGCGCAGCCCCATTCCTTTTTTTTTCCCCGGTGCACTCCAATTTTTTGGTGCTTTCAAGCGCCCGCGGTACTTTTAATGCTTCTGAGATTGGGGGGGGCGTGCTGAAGGGTGTCGCCTTACAACCGTTTACTAGGCTGGGAGGGGCCCCGGGGGGATCGGTGAACCCCCCGGGGGCCCCCCCAGTGCTGTGGGCCCCGGAGGCAGTGTCGGCGCCCCCCCGGGGCCCGTCTGCGTATCCGGTCCCTGGATGCCCGGATCCGCGCCCCGAGCGTACAGAGACCGGGCCCGGTAGCTGGGGATAATCCCCCGACCCCGGGGCTGAGGGGGTCGTAGACTGGCCCAGCGCTCCGCCCCGCTGAACCCCCGGAGGTAAAGACTGGGCCTTCACCCTTTGCCGGGCCGGCCCCTTCTGCTGACATAGGGGGCAGGTGACATACTCACCGCGCCCCCTATGCAGGGCGACACAAGCCCGGGGAGCTCAGAGCGGGGGCCAGGGGACCCGGAGCCGGTAAGTGGCTGTTTTTTTTTTTTTTTTTTTTTTTTAAAATCCCCTAAAGGGGCCCCTGAGTAAAAAGGGGGAATGGCATTTAGGGGGGCCCTGGCTACTTAAGGGGGGCCCTGGCTACTCAAAGGGGGGCCTTGGTCACTAAAGGGGGCCCCTGCTATGAAGGGGGCCCTGGCTTTTCAAAGGGGGGCCTGGCTTTTCAAAGGGGGGCCCTGGCTATCTAAAGGGGGGGCCGGGCTACAAAAAAGGGGCCCTGGCTATCTAAAGGGGGGCCGGGGCTACTAAAGGGGGGCCCTGGCAACAAAGGGGGGCCCTGGCAAAAAAAAGGGGGGCCCCGGGTATTTTAAAAGGGGGCCCTGGTAAAAAAGGGGGGGCCCCGGGGCTTTCTTAAGGGGGCCCCTGGCTATTTAAAGGGGGGGGTCTGGCTTTTAAAAGGGGGGGCCCCGGGCTATTAAAGGGGGCCCTGTCTACACGGGGGGGGGCCCTGGCTTATAAGGGGGCCCTGGCTAAAAAAGGGGGGGCCCCCGGGCTAATTTGGGGGCCCGGACAAAAGGGGGGACCCTGATTTAACTATGGGGGCCCTGGTACAAAGGGAGGCCTGGCACATAAAGGGGGCCCTGAAAATAGGGGGGGCCCTGGCTTCATAAAGGGGGACCCTGACTAACTATGGGGGCCCTGGCTCCTAAAGGGGGGCCCTGGCTTCTAAAGGGGGCCCTGACTACCTAAGGGGGCCCTGGCTACAAAAAGGGGGGCCCAGACTAAAAATGGGGGGCCCTAGCTCGAAAAGGGGGGCCCTGGTTCATAAGGGGGGCCCTGATAAAAAAGGGGGGGGCCCTGGCACGTAAAGGGGGCCCTGACCCCTAAAGGGGGGCCCGGCTACCTAAAGGGGGGCCCCTGACTCCTAAAGGGGGGCCCTGGCTACCAAAAGGGGGGGCCCCTGGCTAACTATGGGGCCCTGACACATAAGGGGGGCCCCTGGCTACATAATGGGAGGCCCTGGCACATAAGGGGGGGCCCTGGCACATAAGGGGGGCCTGCAAATAGGGGGCCCCGGGGGCTAAAAGGGGGCCCGACAACTAGGGGGGGCCCGGCTACATAAAGGGAGGCCCTGGCATTAAAAGGGGGCCCTGACCCAAGGGGGCCCTGGCTACATAAAGGGGTGCACTGCACAAAAAGGGGGTGCCCTGATACAAAAGGGGGCCCGGCACAAAAAGGGGGGGCCCTGACTAAAAAAAGGGGGGGGGCCCTAGCTACAAAAGGGGGGGCCCCTGGTTAAAAAGGGGGCCCGCAACAAAGGGGGGCCCTGGTACGTAAAGGGGTCCCTGCTACCAAAAGGGGGGCCCCCGGCCCCCCAAAAGGGGGGCCCCCTGGCTACCTAAAGGGGGGCCCTGGCAAACTATGGGGGCCCTGACAAAAATGGGGGGCCCTGGTTTAAATAAGGGGGGGGGGGCCCGGGCTACATAATGGGGGCCCGGGCTACATAAGGGGGGGGCCCTGCTAACAGGGGGGCCCCCGGGCTACCTAAAGGGGGGCTCGGCTACCAAAAGGGGGCCCTGACACCTACACACTACTAAAGGGGGGCCCTGACTTCCTGCACACTTGAAAAGGGGCCCCTAACCCCCTGTAAGTATTTACCAAAAAGAGCCCCAAATGCCGTATACTCCCTAAAAGGAGACCAAATTGTCTGTATACTACCTAAAGGGGGGGGGGCCCCCCTTACTGCTGTAATCCCAAAAGGAGACCCCTAACTGCTTGTTACTACCAAAAAGGGGGTCCCTAAGGGTTAACCCTTATAAAGGGGACCCTAAAAACTACGTTTACCAATGGGGCAACCCCCTCCCACAGCCTAATTTGGGGACCCAAACCCTCCCACAGCCACCAAACTGGGTCCCCAACCTAATTTTACCCTTAACTTGCCAAAACTGGGCCTGTTATCTCGGGGGGGCTGTTTCCTACCCCGTGGCGGTACCCCCCAGCCTACCGGGGCTGGCCACCAACTTATCCAGCGGAGTCTATCTCCCTAAATGGGGCCCCTTTCTAGTTCCCTGGGGCCTTGCTTATTTGCCTACCTACCTAGGGTCTTGCCATTTCCCCGGTAATAAAAATGGAGGGAAGCAACCCATGTTTGCTTGTCTCCAGGGGGGGTTTTCCCTCCCCCCCCTCCAACCCCCTTTGGATACTGGCCTCTAAAATTATGGCTTGTACCCCCTTCTCCTCCTTGGGTATTTGTACAGAGGTGGGAATAAAATAAAAAGATGCTGGAAAAATGGGGTTCTAAGTATTGTTTTGTAAATTCTGCGGGAGAGTTGTGGGGGAAAGTCATCATGGCGGGGGGAACGGATGTAGAAGAAAAGGGAATAAGATCGATCAAGAGAAGAGAAATCATCAAGAGAGTCTCCGGGGGAGTCCCCTTATCAGGGGGTTTTTTTACTTCTATATTTGGGTTGTGCTGTTTTTCTGTAATGAAAGTGAGGTGACCCAGTGGTGTAGACCTCTGGGGGTGTCTGTATGGCGGTTGTTGTGGTTTATAAAGTGGGCTGACCTTTTTGTGGTCCTAATGGCGTGTTGTGTTATTCCTGACTGGTGTTGACCTCTTGTGGTCTCAATTTGGGGGTGTTGTAGGTTTTACCTGAGCTGGTGTCTGACCTCTATGTGGTCTCTATATGGCGGTGTTGTAGGTTATACCTGAGCTGGTGTCTGACCTCTATGTGGTCTCCATATGGCGGTGTTGTAGGTTATATCTGTGTGGCTACAGTGGCAGTGTACATGTGTCCCTGATTGTAAGACTGAGGGAACACCTGACCCTGTGATAGGAGTTAGACTTTCTTTCTTGCTGGTGTTTATTTTAGAAGGTGGTGAGGTGCGTGACCAAGGGAAACGTGGAGGGGGATATTGTATGTGGGTGGAGGGGGATATGGATGGAGCTACTTAGCCCTGTGTCTATGATATGTTAGACTGACAAATGTGTGAGACAGTCAGATATGTGAGACAGACAGATATGTGACTCACTTGGTATAGTACTACACAATACAGTTCCATTTTGCACACTGTATTATGTGGTAAAATGGGCGCATTTATGTCCGAGAGGCCGGTAATATTTTCATGTACAGTAGGGTGGGCCCCCAAGATCAACTCCCCTGTGGGCCCCAGACCACCCAGTCCGACACTGCGTACGATTCTACACATTTATGACTGTTTATCGGCAAATCCAGGCGCATTACTGCTGGAACACATAAACCACTTTAAAAGTGGGTTACCTGAGCCTGAATTGTCACTTAGTAGCTAGAAATCTATAACCCGCAGTAAAACAGGTTCACAGATTCAGGCACATTTTATACTACAAATGCGCGCAAAGAAATGGTGCTTGAGCACCAAAAATCATGTTGCCCTAAGCACGTACATTTCATAAAATAGTGCAAACGTAGTCCAAATAGGGCTTCGTATGTTCAATTAATGTCAATGGGAAGGCCACAGCCACGTCGCAGTGTCCGTCAATGTACCTTTTTTCATGGTATCCTGATGGATCACCACTGACCTAGGCAATAATATGTGATTTGGCTTTATGTGTAATTCTTTTTCTTTTTTGTTTTTCATTTATTGGAGAATCAGGGGTGTTGCATCTGTTTTTATTTTATTTTTTTATTTGTTCAAACATATTTCAGTGATTTGTGATTTTTTTGTCCCAATATGGTATTAGACCACGCAATCACTTTATCGCTTTTATAATACATAGCAATACAGTACTGTTTCACTATGTATTATACATTATTAGACTGTCTGTTGCAGAGCTTATGTTCCTATACTTGACAGATATGGATGTCATCATTTTGCCCCTAGCTGGCATGGCAACCATCAGCACTCTGCAATCATGTTGCAGGGTGCCCATGAAACACAGAGAGAGCCCGTTTTGTCTGTCAATCACCTAGATACTGCCGACTGTACATTACTGTGTTTCTCAGATTCTGATGGAAAAACTATTGCAACATGCTCCTATTCATGCCGTATTAAGGGGTTTTTATCATAAGGTAAAAATCCCTGCACTGGCCGCTCTCAGCTAGCTTTGAGACGGTCATGCATATGAAGATAGCTGAATGTTAGCGCTCGGCTATGTTCGGAAGTGAATGGAAGGGTCAGCCACAAACGCTGTCTTTCTCATTCACATGCATGACTGGCCAGTGCAGGGGTATTTACCTCATGGTGAAACCCCTTTATGAGTAGCTTCCACCTAGAAGCTTTCTACAGGTCTCTTATAGAAGTCAGTAGAAATTTTGTGTACATACATACAGGTTATTGGTATATTGTATAACAATGCATCATAAGTCTACTTTTTCTTTAACTAAGACCATTTCTATGCAAGTCCTTGTTGTGGCATTTACATCGTACTATGGCCATTATCCCATAATAGGAAAAAAATAATAATAAAAATAATAAGAATTCAACCTTAATGATCAGTTAAATCTACAAATTCGGTCACCCCATCCAGTCTTCCGGCTTGTTAAATAATAATAATAATATGCAGATTATTATTGCATATGACAAGGGAAGTCAAGGGATATAGAGAGTGAAGGACAGATCAGAATCTAGTATAACACCAAGACAGCGGGCCTGTTGCCTAGGAGTTGTAGTGGTACCACACACTGAAACAGAAATACCAAGGGGGCGGGTGTTGGTAAAAAAATGGTTGAATGACAAGAAGTTCAGTTTTATTAAGGTTTAGTTTCCGATAGAGAGAGCACATGATTCCAGAGACAACAGACAGTCACTGTTTTTTTGTAGAAGAGCAGCAGGAGTGATGTCACGGAAGAGGTGTATAATTGAGTGTCAGCAGCGTAGAGGTGGTACTGAAAGCAAAATCTGCTGATGGTTTGTCCAATGGGAGCTGTGTAGAGTGAACAAAGGAGAGGACCAAGAACTAATCCAATCCCTGAGGAACCTCAACATCAAGAGGGAGAGGAGAGAAAGTAG
>JAODAL010039901.1:5000-37505 GCA_025379985.1 Phyllomedusa bahiana
CTTCGATCCAAGACAATATGCTGTCCATGAAGGCATGAAGGCAAAATATTTGTTGGAAGAAGAGGCGACCAATTGGAAAAATGGTCATTAAGCACCCAAATGACTGTATTGTTGGATGAGGGTGATAGGTCTGTGATGAAGTCCATAGCAATATGACCCCAGAGTCGCTCTGGAATTGGCTAAGGTTGCCGTACAATTGCTGGTTTGAGACGAGGAGTCTTGTTTCAGGCACAAATGGCACAAAATTTTACATCCTGAATAAGATTAGGTTACCAGTAATGACAAGAGATAAGAAGCATCGATTTTCGGATTCTCGGGTCTCTTTCTTAGGGCAGGATGTTCAAAAGTTTTCCCCAGAGGGTTACATTGGAGGTCAATGGGGTTAGCAGAAATTACATGTTCCAAAATGACGATAAGCTGAGGCGCAGTTTGAAGGTCAGCAGTATCAGAAGCACGAGAGAGCATCAGCCTTGATATTTTTGTCTGCTGGTCTGATCCATAAATATGTTCAATGAATGGTGAACTCCTTCTAGCAGATGGCACCATTCTTCTAAAGCCAACTTAATAGCTACCCCAATAGTGTAATTTTTTTCAGCTGGGGAGAAGGTCTTAGAGAAGAAGCTGCAAGTGATGGTTTTGGAGTATTCTGTGTGAGAACTGTTCTGCTCCCACAGATGAAGGGTCCAACTCAAGGAAGTATGTTTTTTCTGGATCTGGATGAGACAGGAAAGGTGTAGAAACAAATTCAGACTTTAGACAGAGGAGCGCTTCTTCCATCTCTGGCGGATGGAGTTTGGGGTTACTGTTCTTCTTGGTAAGCACTTCTATAGGTGCCATCAAAGTAGAGAAGTGAGGAATGAATTGTTGAATTAATAGTTCGCAAACCACAAGAAGCGTTGTATGGCCCGAAGCCTAACTGGTCAGTTTCATTGCAGGGTGGCATACAACTTGGCAGGATCCCTTTGTAGGCCTTTGTCAGAGACAATGTATCCAAGAAAGGTAGGCTAGTCTGTTCAATGATGCATTTTTCAAGCTTGGCTTAGCATTGGCTGCTTCATAAGCGTCTTAGAATCTGGCAGACAGGGCCTTGATGAGATTCAAGATTAGGTGAGAAGATGAAGATGTCATCAAGAAACATGATGACACAAACATATAGGAGGTCTCTGAAGATTTAATTGAAAAGTCCATGAAGACAGCAAGAACAATGCGCAGGTTGAATGGCATCACCAGATACTATACTCAAAAAGTCCATCACAAGTATTGAAGGCAGTCTTCCTTTTGTTGCCTTCTTGTATGCGGATCAAATTGTAGGCTCCCCACAAGTCAAGATTAGTAAAGATCTTGGCCCCCGAAGATGGCCGAAGAACTCAGAGCTCAGAGGCAACAGATACTGGTTCTTGATGGTTACTTTGTTGAGATCCCAGAAGTCAATGTAGGGGCGAAGAGAACTATCTTTCTTCTCCACAAAGAAGAACCCAGCACCAGCTAGGGATGAAGATTTGCATATGAAGCCTTTCTGCCAGTTTTCCTTAATATAGGCCAACATGTCCTGGGTCTCGGGCATAGACAAAGGGGACAATCTTCCCCAAGGAGGTGACGGGCCAGGCATGAGATCAATAAGACAATCAAAGGCTCAACGAGATGGCAGAGTCTCTGCTTGTTTCTCATAGAAGACGTTTGCGAAGTCCTGGTATGCAGATGGAAGACCCAGAAGTGGAGTGGCAGGCATTAGTGGCGAAGTGGTAGGCACCAGACAGGGCAGTCTTGTCCTCTAGTTATAACCACACCTGCTTGCTATGGGAGCATTGGGCTGTAAACAGGATAGTCCTAGAAGGAGTTCTGAGGAGGAAAGAGGAACACAATCTTCTCTTTATGTAACGCCCCCATTTGGAGTGTCAGAGGCTCGGTACAAACTGAATGGAGACTTTTAGATGTTCTCCGTTGATAGACGACATAAGCAATGACATTTCCAGGTGGACCAGAGGAAAACAATGCTTGGACATCAAATGCAAATAGTCCATAGGAAGGAGACAGTATGCGTGTTGGCAATTTTTTGTGAAGGAATAACGTAAGTTTTGATACGCTCAACCCACTGGATGCTGTCTCCTTCCTATGGACTATCTGTATTTGTTGGGCTCTCAAGGGCATGAGATGTTGCATCTGATATATTGGGTTTTGCTGCTTGAACTCTGTGATTCTTTGGATGCATCCACAAAATTCCCAGCAGAACTAAGTCCAAGAAAGCTGGACCACATTGCAGTCCTTACACTAGTGGGTCCTAACACTAAACGTTACCTCTCATTGGAGCCTGTTCAGACTTCTATACTTCAGGGAGTGAAAGAACCAGCTAACTGAACACACTGTGTTAGGACCCACCTGCAATGGGGTCCCCTTGACGAAATCGCGAGGTGGGCTTAAGCAGTTTTGATCAAAAGTGTGAACTAAGAACCCCAAATTTTCATGTATCCCTAGTAGCAGAGATGCTTTTTTTCAAATATTCTATATGCCTTGGATGTTTTTTTAGTTGATAGTGTGCTGCTGGCATTTGGATGTATGTATAGTACCGCCGCACCAGTTTGCACCTATACTCATTTTTTTCAAGAAAAAGGTTTTTGGATGTGCAGAGCCAAATATTTTTTTTTTTTAATTCTCTGTATTTATGCATATTTATGCCTGTAATATTATACCAATGGATATACTGTACCTTTAATGTGACAAGTAGGGACAGTTGAATATATACATGACCTGCACTTAACAGTCCACTATCTACTATTAAATGACGCGTGCGCTTTTGTTTCTATTGACGTGCGGACTTTTCCCTGATGTTACTCCAGTATTCTACATTAGACAGTTATGGTTTTGGAGCAGTCCAGTCACGGCGTGTGGAAGCTGGAAGGTTCCAATGCATCCAAGAATTGCTTGATATTTAAGCACATGCGCAATACATTACGAGACACGCACTGGTGTCCTTGGTAACATCAATACTTCTGGCAGCGCATGCGCAGTACATTGTGAGACATACCCCGGTATCCCTGGTGACATCTATACTTTTCATCAGTGTTTGCTGTTCTTTGCATGCACAGTCTGCAATTGAGGACGCTGAAGAACCACGGTGAGTGTATTTAAGATGGCCTTGTGCTTGTATAATTTGGCTTTCATTGAGTTTTACATCTTTAATAGAGATGGGTGAATATCTCAAAAATTCGAATCGCCAGGTTCGCCGAATTTTCCGTCAAAATTCTTTTCGACCTGAATTTATTTGCAGCGAATCGCGTTAAAATACAGCTATTTCCTGGCTGCAGAGAGCCTGAAGGGTGCGTTTTGTAGAACACTTGTGGCCAATGCTCAATTATCCATAGGGGAGCGTGGTTTGATCTTCTTACATATGCTGGGTTTTAGTATTTTGGCACACGCAGAGACAGGCGACAGTAATAGAATCGCTTCACACTTCACTTCTGCTGGCAGTTACAAGGTCAAACTGACAAATACTGAAGTGGGAAACGCAGACCTGACAAGGTTATGTCAGCGTTCAGCTGGAAAGACAGAGCTGCAGGGCCAAGATAATGCTATATTAATAATATCTTTATTTATATAGCGTCAAACATATTCTGCAGCACTTCTACAATATAGAGGGTATAAGCACAGACAAAAACAGGACTTTTATTATATATAAAGCTACTTACAAATCTGGACAGTGGGTTGTGTGGGTTCCTGCTCACAAGCGCTTACAATCTATTTGGGTGCATGGGTGAAAGAAAGGGTGACAAGTGCTTGGTTTCCAATGCTCAACTATTTGAGGACAGTGGGCAGCAAAGAGGTGGGGAAGACATCCGCTGCTTCTTGCAGAAGCGGGCAAGTAGTGATGAGGAAGGGGGGTTTTGCAATGAGGGGTTATGTTGCGAATAGGGTCAGGAGTTGTACAGCGACACATTTGTGTGGACGGCGGTGACCTGGCAATCACTAATTTATGGCAGTTGATCGCACTTGGGAAATAGGGTGAAGCAGAAGGCTGGTGGACAAGGTATTCTGGTGCCCTAGTTAAACATGGCATAATGTGCCAACCCAAATGGAAAAATTCAGCCCACTCCATGATCTTCTGCCCTCTTTTCTGCCTGGGATGAAGTGGCGCCCTCTGTGGTCACCTACCTTCGACTATTCATCGTCCTAGCCCTGGAAGCAAGGGCTTCATGATCATCATCGTCATCCTCATCATCATCATCATCATCAGGAGAAGAGAGCACCGGCTTTTTCGTGAGGCAGTGGCGCAGCTGGCAAGTTGGTAGTGTGGTCGGGAGTCAGCAGGATGGCAGCAGTGCGGGGTTAGGAGCCAGACAGCCACGATTTAGACCACCCACTTTGCAGGTCCCAGAAAGTAGCAGTGCAGGGTCTCATCGAGGCAGCGGCGGTAACAGTCAGTGTGGAGCAATGGTGGTAAAATCACCTACTTGGCGGTGTCGCAGTTTTTTGCCAAGACACCGGAGGAGGCGAACATGGCTATATGTAGTATCTGTGGGCAGAAAGTAAAGCGTGACCAATGACCTATCGTTGGCACCACAGCTCTGCATCAACATGCAGCGTCACCATACAGTGGCCTGGAAGAAATTGATCTCAGATGTGGTGTCCATCCTGTCGCAGCGCAAACAGCAGCTGCAATCAGTACGCCTCCCATTTCAGGCAGTCAAGGCTCACCAACTTCTGCTGAGGGACAAATGCCTGTCTTTCTCATCATTCTTAACGGGTCAGATGCTCCTGCTCCTCGCACCACTCATGGCTGCCAGCAGTCGTTTACCGAAAGACGATTACCAAGAGACAGCCTGTATGCGTTTGCCATCACAAAGTGCAGAGTCTGACCGTCTCCTTTTAACTTTTGCTCCTTTTCAAGTGGTTAGATATGCTCCCATTCAGAGAACTTGACAGGAAACTTTGCATGCACATTAACTATTTCTACACCACCAAGCACACCCTCATTGATCTAAACATAACAGAGAAACTATGAACAGAGAAAAGCAGAGAGAAATCTATGAACAGGGCAAAACATGGAGAAATCCATGAACAGGGCAAAACAGGGAGAAATCGATGAACAGGGCAAAACAGGGAGAAATTGAAGAACAGGGCAAAACAGGGAGAAATCCATGAACAGGGCAAAACAGGGAGAAATCCATGAATAGAGAAAGGCCATTAATGGTTTCTTGATGATCCAAATGGACAGGGATACTCCACTGTGTAATTTTGATGTCAGTCAGTGGCAGCTCATGCGTGACACCTGCTGTTTGCACATACCCTTTGAGGAGGCCACGTTATTTGTCAGTCGCCAGGACTACTGGATAAATAAGGTCATTCTACTGCTTCTTGTCTTGGAACAGATGCTGCAAAATCTGTCTGGTCAGGGGACTGGAGATGCGGCGACTACATCTCAACGCGCCACTTGAGTCGGTGGGGACTGAACTGGAGGAGAAGGAGGAAGACATTGGAGCACAAGCAGTGTCTGGCGAACTGAGTGTATTTTTTATTCAGATGACAGGAGAGGAGCAGGAGCAGCCGAAGGAGGTAGAGGGAGATGAGAAAGATGACCCAGACCCACCGTGGCAGTATACAGTGGAGATGGAGGCAGGGAGTCCCTCAGAGTCACTTGCGCAGATGGCCGCTGCATGCTGATTTGCCTGGCTAGTGACAGCTGAATTGTAACCATCCGGCAGAGGGATGATTTCTGGCTCTCCACCCTCTTGGACCCACGTTACCGGTCCCAAATGGGGGCATTTTTTCACCTGCCAAGATGGAGGACAAATGCAAGTACTATAGAGACATCCTACGTAGTCAGTTGGTCACTGCCTATCTGTGCCATCTTCCATCCTCTAGCAGGTCTGACAGGCGTTGTTTCATCGTGGCCATGTACACTGCCACGGCTGCGGGGTGGGGGGGAGGTAGGGGAGGTAAGAGCAGTACCAGTTCAATCAGCAGCAACCTGAGTCTGGAGTTGTTGATGAGCAGCTTTCTCCACCCCCTAATGATTTAGGTACCCACCAGCAGCAGCACCTGGAGCATACCCTAAACCCTGGATTCTTTTAGCTACCTGCCTCACCTACTATTCGAATGCTGTCACTCGTCGGATGCCCCACATCTGCTGCCAGCTGCTCCTTCAATCACCCACCAGCTGTACTAGGGACTGGTAATGACGCCCACCTCCCCACTCTTCAATCGGCCATTATGTAGCCTTCTGATGCTGCTGCCACCTCACCACTCAGGTTTCCTCATGCTGCTGCTGTCATCTCCCAAGCTATGTCACCATGACACCTCTCTGGCTTGATGTTGCTGTTACTACCACCTCCTCATTATGTACCTAGCTGCGCCTAGTCAAAAATATGACATTGTATGCAATCTCGGCGTGATTGCTGCTGCTTTTGCTGACGCAACCTCACACTGTGTAATTGTGCCAGTCTGCGGCTCTAATCATTGCTGCTGCCACCTTCACAGTCTGTCGTTGCCAATCTGATGGCCTACTCATGCTGCTGCAACAGCCCTCTCTCAGTCAACCACTCTGTGGTTTTCTATGAATGGTTTCAACCTCCACAACTCTATGAAGTTGCCACTATGTTTGGTTTTCCCCTTATTTCAATCTGTCACAAGGAATGAAAAGGACAAATACAACTGACTGTGTTTTCGGAGAAGCTATAAGGCCAGTATGACATGGTCCTTTGTTCGCATCAGGGTTGTCTGATGATTAGGTAGACAAAAGTAGGAGTGGATACAAAACACAGAAGCATACCAAATTCCATTTACTTACTATTGGGATCAACTCATGTTTCTTTTTGGTTTAGCAATGATGGATTATTGACCAATTGAAAGTGTACACTAAGGATCAAAGGAAGGGCAAAATGATTGGTGCGATCAATGCAAAATTACTGATTACACCCTCTCCACTCCTTTTGGGGGGGCTCTACATGTAATCAGCGTTTAACAGAATCACCACAATAATGAAACAAAAAATGAACTTTTTGCCACAGATAGCAAATATCCCAAGAGACTGGAGTGGCTGGATTTGAGATGTATGTAGGGCTGAAATACACAAACACTGGATTTGACACAGAATTCCCCACAAAAAGTGAATAAATTCAAATCTTGGCCACAGGGATTTAAAGTACCCTCACCGGTCTGAAGATGTTGGATTTCAGGCATGTATGTGGCCAGATATACACACACCCTGTATTTTTCGACTCAAATTCCACCAAACACAAGAGGGAGAAATTAAACCTTGGTAAAAATATTCCTACAGAATGAATGAGATGAAATTCAGGCATATATGGGGTAAAAATAAATACATACACTGTATTTTACTCCAAATTACCCCACAATCAAGAGGTAAAATTAAAGGGGTCGTCTCACTCCAGTGGTCACTGCTTTTTATGTTAAAGATCTTGCAAAAACAAGTCACTTTGTAATATGTGTTCATTGTCATTATCCTACTTATTCTGAGATATCCCCTCTAGTATTGGCTGCATCAGCTCCTCCGGTCACTATAGCTACAGACCTGTTTGATCTACCCTGGATAGGCTGCCAGACTGGTTGCTTGTAAGCTACTGACATGCTTTCTACTGCAGCCTAGTGGAAACCAGTAAACCCCCCCGAATTAAAAATGAAACCAAGAAAACAGGACAAATCAATGTAGTGAGACAACCCTTTTAAGCCTTGAGTATGAAATACCCTACAAAACAACCAGATGTAATTTAGGCGTATATGGGACCAAAAAAAACAGACACCCTGTATTTTAGTCCAGATTACCCCACAATCAAGAGGTTAAAATTAAGCCTTGGTATGAAATACTCTACAGAACAACCAGATTGTAATTTTATAGCGTGGTAGGGGCCGAAGTACACCCACCCGGACTTTAGGAGAAATACCCCACATACTACAAGGAAAATAATAACGCTGGTTGAGTAAAAAGTCGTGGATGTGACACACACTTATAAATGGTCTTTTCAATACAGTAGCTGAAAAAACGAGTTTCTTTGCTAAAGAGTGCAATATAGTGCAGCAGCATCAAGATGCTTATTGACAGGAGTCACAGTGAGAAGTGGCGGAATTTAAGATGGCGTCCTTATTTATAGAGCTGTGATGTCACAGAAGATGGCTGGCTGCTGATTGGCTTCATCTCTGCACATGTCATTGAGGGTGTTCCTTTCCTCCCCCCAGAGTTCTCCGCCCCATGTCACGCCATGTGCTGCGGACCATTTTTGAAAAAAAAAGATGCTTTCGTTCCTGCGATTGCAGATGACCATAAACTTCGGCATTCGTGTAGAAACCGAAGTTTTCTGATATTCTAAAACGATTTTCCATCTTCATTAGAATCGATTCGCCCATCTCTAATCTTTAGGCCACTGGTGTCATTATGGGGAGTGTAGGACTACACCCCTACACCGCTTGTTGTGGGTTTTTCATCAGTGCCCCACCACTATACCTTCTTAGCCCCCCATTCATTTTGCAGGGAAACCCGTTGGGCACTTCACTTGTGGTTATTCCACGTTGTGACGTAGTGAATTCACCTTTTTCATCAGATATCGCTATGGTGATTTTGTCCATTTGACTTCAGTCCCTTATACACATTTTTTTTTAATACTTTGACACTTATCTTTTTATTGAACATATTGAAAGTTATGTTTTAGTCCATAGTTTTGATGGTCAGTATATACTTTTGAGATAGACTAACTGTTGACATATATTGATTTTGGTCTTTTTCCTTAAACCATCTCAGATTTAAATCCTTTAACTTCACTAATGAGGTTGGGAACATGGTGCCATTTACCCCTTAATAGATTAGTATGTATTACTTATAAATGCATTTGGATCTTCTCATCTCCAGGTCAGCTACGGCGCCATGGATCCGATCTTTACAGACCGCTTACATTTCCCACACGTTTACCGGATGGTTCTTAATGAGAATTATCAGCATCGGGCCGTGGTCCAATTATTGAGACACTTTGGCTGGAATTGGGTGGGAATCTTGAGTGGACGTGATGACAGCAGCCAGAGAGGAAGCCAAGATCTAAAGAACCTCATCACCAGCAGCGGAGGTTGTGTGGAGTTTCTGTACACGGTCCCTGTACTAGTGTTTACTAATAAAGATTTGACAATAAAGATTAAAAAATCATCGACTGAAGTTTTGATTATCAATGGTGATATGGATTTTATATATCTTATGAATTTTCTACTAAAAGAATTGTTAGACATGGAAGCAGAAAAGGTCTGGATCCTTCTACCAACTGCAATGAGTTTTGAGATATCCACTTTAGGGTACAGCCTCCCAGGCATATTAAATGGCACTCTATCCTTGGTAATCCATAAGGGGGACATCCCCGGCCTCAGGGAATTCATGTACAATGTAACCCCCTATACTCACAAAGAGGATGAACTCTTACAGAGAGTATGGACTGACTTGCTTGACTGCTATCCAGCATTGGACTTATAATAAGTTGGGATTCCTACAACCCTCAAACCTTGCTCTGGTAACGAGACGCTCGAGTCCATTTCACTTCCTGTCTTTGACACGGTCAATTTCAGATTTGTGTACAGTATTTACAGCGCTGTCTACCTTGTGGCCCATTCTCTCCATGAGATGCTCTCGGATACACCCTCTGGAATCAGTACGGACCCTTCCATTCAGGAGAGACCTCTACAGCGTGGAAGGTTTTCTAATACTTTTAAACCAAATTGAAGTCGTGTGTTCTTCTTTGACCATTATACATGTTATACTGTATGTAGAAATAATCTCTATGACCAGCAGAGTATCTGTGCATATATCATACTGGATTACCACAATAAGTACAGAAATTACAGTATAATAAATTGTAAAAGCTTCAAACTAAAGACGCCCAACAGGTGGCAGGAAAAGAAATGAACCTACTACATTAACAAACTGTAAATAATACAATGAGAAGCCGATCTGTCTGGAGATACAGACGTTACAATAACTAAGATTAAACATAACACACTTAGCACACCAATACCTTCCACCATTGGTCCTCCCCATTGCTTATTCTGAAGAGCATAATCCAAAGAAGTCCACCCATTTGTCCCAAAATCCAAATTAAATTCCCCTCCCCTCCACATTCTACCAACTTAACAACTGATAAAACTATCCACTCTCTGCTGTCTGGGGCAGCCCTTGATTGGGCAAAGCCCAAATGGGAGCGGGAAGGACAAAGAATCTATTATTTAGAGACATTTTGAGGATGTTCTGAGCAGTTATAGGGAAACCTGGCTGCAGTCTTTAGCTGCCTTGTCATTTTGTTACCTTAAGACAGGGTGCAGAAGCAGTGGGCCCAACATGCTCCACGCTTCTGTAACTTAGCTGCAGAACTGAGTTGGAATGAAGATGTCTTGGTGGCAACCTTCTGGCAAAGCCTATCAGGATGTTTTTAGGAAAAATTGGCAGGCAGAGATCTGGCATCCTCCCAGAATGCTTTTATAAACCTTGTTCTAGAACTGTTCTCCATTTCCAGAGCATAGCTTGGAACAAAACCTCAAATTCTCTCTCAAAAACAGATGTCACAGGGTGCCCCAGCGACCCTCACCCTGGGTCGTGGGTGTATCTGTACCGCCGTTGTGAGTGGCACCATGACCCGCATGTGAGGCCACAGATGCACTCACACTCCGGTCCCCACACTTACCTCTCTATGCTCCTTGTGATGCTATGCAGCGGTGCAGCAAGTTCAGCCATGCCTTGCGACGGACCAGGACTACTTAGACCTAAACTCTCTGGTCATGGCTTACACCACTGCTTGAAGCTTTTCTAGTGGATCCACTTCTTCATTTTGCTACAGCCAGAAGATCTTCCAGCATTGCCAAACTTTCAAGTGTTCCTTAGTTGCACCCACCTATAGTTTTTAGTTGCTAAAACTATATCTTAATATGATCAAACAGTTGACGATGAAAGACAAAGGCCATATGTATGATAGTTGGTAGAAGCTAAAAACATCAGGTAGACCAAAAACTCCTTAAACATGTTCCAGGAGGCTCCATTGAAGTCTTAGAAAATTTCATCACTTACATGAAAAATGAAATCTCAGGGGTTTAACAATATATCAGGGTATCAGAATGTGGTAAATCCTGTTCTGTTACATACAATGAAGCTTTTATGAAGGAAGAGCATAGCCACTGAATCTGTTCCATAATGTGATAGCTGACCAGTTGTGATGGATTCAAGTATTGCTTTTGTTCCCATTTTATTCCTCAGTTCATTTAAGTCTTAGCAGAAAGGGCCTGTAGCAGTAAACAATTTCCCACTAAAGATCATGGGTTTGGTGAAGTTGTTCATGGTTCAGTTCAATGTGATCAGCTTCTAGAGGACTAGACAATGGAATATTTTCTCTTAGTTCATTCAACCACTTACCTGAAATCAGATTTTGTAGAGTCTTCTGAATGAGCTGAATAAATTTATCAACACATGACTAGTACATCCAAATGTTTCTGTGAATCAATTTAATCCAATTGATTCTGCTCTGGACGATGGAGTATAAGGAGAAGGAAGGGAAGCTCCCCAGGGACATCATCAGTTTACTAAAGAAACCTCTTGGTTTAGTTTTAGTATTTTTTTTTCTGAACATTCCACCCAAGATGAAAAGGTAAATAAAAGGTTGAGGACCCAGCTGGAAATGTTTGATCATTTTCCTTGTCAACATATTGTTCGAAATATTCTATCTGCGACTTAAAACAATTGAAGCCATTTAAATGGTTTCTTCTCTGTAAAGTAGGTTGGCATTGTCTGCCTTTTGCTTACAGATAGTGGTATGTTTAGAATATTTCCCTAGAATTTAAAACCCTAAGTATTCAAAACCATTAAAGCCCAAGTTCAGTCTTTGTAATGTACCATATATTAACCAAAACACACACACAAAAAAACTCTCCAGTGTCAGCATCAGAGCAGCACTATGAGGGAGACAAAAGGCTAAGGTTACTCTGAAAAAGAACTCAAAAGGGAAAGAGAGCCTTTAACCTCACCCAGCTTCCCACATGCCCAATGAACGTTGCCTTCCCCAAAAAAGTTTCTGTAACGTCATGAGCCACAGTCCGGTCACATTGCGCCCCTCTTCCCCGCTTCCCATAATGTGTCACCCTCGGTCCCCAGGGGCCGTCTGGGGTTGCACCCATTCATCATCTTGGTCACGTTCCCTGGAAATCTTCTTACCAGCCTCCATGCTGCTTGTCTATTCCTGGGCCCCAACCTCCTGAATCTTCTCTAGGTTTGGTGCGCTGCTGGGCTCACTCTGTTTTAAAGGACCAAACACTGTCACTTATTTTTATTTCAGTCAACCACCATTCAACCATACCTTTTTGGGAATCATTCTCTCAGCACCCTTTTCCCAGTTGTTTGGTGTTGTTCCCCTTGTAACTACCACTTCTGCAAAATTTTGTTTTTTTTGTCTTCCTGTTGCGATTTTCTCCTTTCCGGTCCTGACTTTTTCTTTGGTCTGTCCCCCCTGCCAATGACTGAGGGGCCGCATTCATCTATGTCTCTGCATCATCCTTGTGTACCTCCGCTCGTCAAAATGTAACCCCTAGAACCTACAAACCCAAAACAGTCTTGCAGTGGGCTCTGGAAGAAAAACAGGGATTTTTTTAGACCCCCGCTCCTCAAGGAGGGGTTTTTAAATAACCCTCCCCCAAAGTAACCTAGTGGATCCCACCTCCTGTCTCCGGTGGGCCATTGTGACAGTACAACTGGGCCATGGATCCCATCCAAGTATCTACTAAGAGCAACGCCTCAAAATGCTTCAAGGGCATTGCAGCATGTCTAAAAGGAGCCGCACCCGGGATTGGCACCTGCTAGACCTCTTTAAAATCCTAGCCTGCACCTGGTTTGTTACCTTGCTACAGCAGAGATCCTAGGCCCCCCGCCTTGGATTCCTAAACCAGAGCAAACCCTTCACCTTTGAAAATCCCCGGCTCCCTAGCTTACCTCTGACCGAGCAAAGGTAGCATTCATTGTCTCCCGTCTACCCGGTGAAACTCTTGCCTGGGTAGCCCCTCTCTGAGAGCAAGAGGATTCCCACACAACCAGCCTGACAAAATCTATTATGCTCCTGCAGTCTTCTAAGTATTTGTTAATGAGATTTGGTTGTTCTCTTTGAACTTGCCATTCCTTATACTACATCAACTCCGCCCAAGTTTTTTTTAGTCCAGTGGGGCCCGATAAGCAGACTGTTTTTCTATTGTGACCATGAACCATGGGCCTCCGAGCGCTTCACTATTTCTTTGTCTTTGCAAATTATTATAGGAAATTCCATTCCCACACTTCTCCACCTTAGTAGTGCCCTTAGTCTTGATAAGCAAGCATGGCATTAACCTTAAGTTTTGGATCACTAAAGCAGAGGAAGCATTCTTGCAAAAGATGTTCACTTTTGCCTCGGTAACAGTGCTTATGAAAAGCCCTTCTATCTTGAAGTTGATACATCCTCGGTCGGTGCCAGAGAAGTCCTCTCACAAACAATTGCCAAGGACAGATTTCAAACCTATGACTTCTTCAGGGTCTTCTGTCCTGCTGAGAGAAATTACTAGAGACCCTGGAGCAGAAGAGCAGGAAGGGACAGACAGATGGTGAGCCCTTTTCCTAGGCCCGTCAAATCTATCCATGCCTACATTCCCACCCGACCCAAAGTATTCAACGGCAACCGGTTAGTGGTCTTCAACCTGAGAACATGAAAAACACAAAATACACAAGACAAACTCAAATTCAGGAAGTCAGGCAGAGCAGGTCAAAGCTGAAGAGAGCAACGTAGTACCAAACCTTAAGGCAAAAGGAAGACAGAGGAAAGGCACAAATAAAACTAAAGAGAGTAAGGACACCACTTCAAACAATGGCTATCACAGACCAAGAGCAAAAGCTCAAGCAAACTATAAATAGGATGTCAAAGTCCCAGCCCAAGGAATGATTGGACTGGCCCTCTAACATCCATCCACACAAAACAGTCACAAATCATGACCAAAAGCATAGCCTCTGTCATACCTTATGGACAGAGAATCATGCTGTGTCCTGAAGTATGGTCATGACAACCTCCCTTTTTTGATAGGCCTCTGGACCCTCAATTGATCCACCAGACCTGGAAGGGCTTAGGTCATGGGATCGCTTGCTCAGACATGTTACAATTGCCCATAAGAAATCTTAATGTGCATGTTTTTAGCAGAGTACCACTCATCATCATTCAGAGCATCAGCAGAACTGACAGAACATTTTGGGTTGGTGAGGTACCTTTGGACACCTTGGGTTTTTACAAGGTTCGGATGAGCCTGGTCCCAGATGGTCCACAGTCTTTTGTCCTCTATTTCTGAGTTCCTTACGGAGTATTGAGGCGTAGCACCCAGCTCGACAGGTGTCAAGATTCCGCCCTCAGTCTCCTACTGTAGAACAAGTGGCGAAGTATCAGACCTGCCAGTCACTGCATAAATGTCATTAAGTGCCAGATCCTGAGATTCAACAACATAGGCAGCAAGATAGTGGGCAAAGGTTGCATCTCCAGAGGCAGAACATTTCTCCAGAACAGTCTTGTGCTCAGGAGTAGATTTATTATCAGAACTTTCAGCAGGATCAGAAATAAAGTCAGGAGGGTCAGCCTCCTCCATCTGGCTCTCAGAAAACTGCAGAGAAATACTTTAGGAGGAGCAATGGGAACCACATTTAATCAATTACCCTTTAACCACTCAAAGAGGGGATTATGATTGTGAAACCAAAGGAGACCCAAACAATATCTGATGAAAAATTCTCCATAATGAAAAAAACCTAAAAATTCTGATAGGTTTGGGATCAAACTACAAATGCATCCAGGAGGTTTTGAAGCGGATCTTCCCTCCTGCCAAAGGGATAAATTCAACCCCCATAACAGAATGAAGATGATCCAGCTTCTCCAAGTTCAGGCCCAAAGCCAACACAAAGGCAGAGGCAGCTGCCTCGGAATTAATCAGGGCCTCCCCAGATACAGACTTCCTCTGTCTGGGACCTGGGTCTGGTGGGGCAGGTCTGAAAAAATTAGCAGCTTGGCTACAATGCAGACATAAGGCGTTTCTCATGCGATACTCCCTCCCGGTCAGGGCATCCATGACTCAAATTTTCATTGGTTACTCTTCCATGGTGGTGTGGAATGTAACAGATTTTGTACGGTAGAAAGAAGAAGAGAGAGGAGGATGGTTGGGTTCAAGTATTTCCTTTCTCTTCTTCTAGAGCCTGCGGACAATGTGGACTGCAAACGCCATGGCTTGCTCTAATGTACTGGGATTGGGATGGCTGACTTTAATGACGTTAGATAGGTTCTGTTTAAACAAAACCTTTAACCCTGGGTCATACCATCCTGCAGTTATGCTCCATTTACGAAACTTGGTGCAGTACTCCTCAGCCGACCTTTTCCTTGATGAATGGTCAAGAGCTTAGTTTCCACCACAGATGGTCTAGGGACTGTAAAAACAGGTCCAAAGCATTCCACTCTGAAGCAGCGGTGGGAAGCTTGAGGGCCCATTCTTGAGGGTCCTCCTGTCGAAGGGAGACCACTACCCCCACCATTTGGGCCTCAAACGTAAGTGACTTAATACTGAAATACAGTGTACAAGACTCCCGAAAGGCATCAAACTTACTAAGATCCCTCAAAAAATGGTCCAAGCGCAGAATTTTAGGCCCCTGAAAACAGCTGCATGAGTGGTGGGTACTACCATAAGTGGTGCAGTGACTAGCAGCTGGGTGAGGAGATGAACCAAAATAGTCAGGTCCTACACTAAATTAACCATGCCCTCCACATGATTAGTGAGCTGCAGAATAGAATCCATACTAATCCAGATGGAAGGAGGAAAAAAAATAAGGGCCTGTGGTAATGTCCAGGACCCCCAGAAAAGAAGAGCAGGAAGGGATAGAAAGATGGAAAGCCCTAAGACTAGGCCCTTCAAATCGGTCCCTGTATACTTACCCAATCGACCCAAAGTAGTTGCCGGAAAGTGGGCAGCAGTCCCTACCCTGAGTAGGTGAGAACACAGAATGCACAAGACAATCAAACACAAATTTGGAAAGAAAGACAGAGTAGGGTAAATCCAGAAAGCGAGAGAAAAGCAGAACTGAACCGTAAGGCAAAAGTAAGGTCAAAGGACAGGCACAGAAACCAAATAAGACTAAAGAGAATAAGCACACCACTTCAAGCAAAGACTATCACAGGCCAAGAGCAAAGGCTCTGTCTCCTCCGCTGTAGGACGGTTACTGCTGGGTATATTCCTCTCTCCCTTCGGTTATGGCTGCTGGGTTTGTCCCCTCCGCTGTACTACGGTTACTGCTGGGTATATTCCTCTCTCGATCAGGTTATGGCTGATGGGTCTGTCCCCTCCGCTGTAGTATGGTTACTGCTGGGTATATTCCTCCTAACTCAGGTTATGGCTGCTGGGTCTGTCTCCTCCGCTGTAGTATGGTTACTGCTGGGTATATTCCTCTCTCCCTCAGGTTATGGCTGCTGGGTTTGTCCCATCCGCTGTAGTACGGTTAATGCTGGGTATAGTTCTCTCCTTCAGGTTATGGCTGCTGGGTCTGTCTCCTCCGCTGTAGTATGGTTACTGCTGGGTATATTCCTCCTTCTCCCTCAGGTTATGGCTGCTGGTTCAGTCTCCTTCACTATAGTACGGTTACTGCTAGGTATATTCCTCTATCCCTCAGGTTATGGCTGCTGGTTCTGTCCTATCCGCTGTAGTACGGTCACTGCTGGGTATATTCCTCCTTCTCAGGTTATGGCTGCTCGGTCTGTCCCCTCCCCTGAAGTACGGTCACTGCTGGGTATATTCCTCCTCCTCCCTCAGGTTATGGCTGCTCGGTCTGTCCCCTCCGCTGTAGTGCGGTCACTGCTGGGTATATTCCTCCTCCCTCAGGTTATGGCTGCTGGGTAGTGATGAGCGATTATGTTAATTATCGTTATCATCTCGATAGTCGATATCGGCAATTATCGAGACGATTTCCGATATCCGATAATAGATTATCGCCGATAACCATTAAAATCGCTGGGAAACATGTAAGATCGTGATTTTGCCCTATTTTTTGGGGGGAAAACTGTGCATCAATGTGCCGAAGCCACTTTTAGGATGTAGTGATGCTCTAGTTCTACATTTACAGCAGTACACTACTACAATAAATGATTTTTTAAAGAAGAATAAAGAATTAAGCAAGAAATGCTGCTTGGAGTACCAAAAGGTCCCAGAAACACCTGTGCTGTGTTGGCTCTTGCTGTAGATAGGAAATACAATACAAGGTGAAAGAAGAACTAATACATTTTTTACATAAAGAAACAAAAAAAAAAAACATCTGTACACCACAATCTGTCAATCTCTGTACCACATCTGTATCACATCTGTGCAACATCTGTACCACATCTGTATCACATCTGTACAACATGTTCATATGTCCTAAATTGATTTCAATTTGTATAATTTTTCAAACTTTTTGTAAACATTTGATAGAGACTTTTTTGTTCTTGTGATCAAATAATAAATATATAAGATATATATATATATATATTATAATAAATATATATATAATAATATATATATATATAACAGATAAATATATTGGCATTAATGCTATAGAGAAAAAGTCCTAATATATTGCTTTGATATTTGATATGTATTTAAATTTAATTCTTCATTTAATTGATAAATGCATTGTATTCTTCATACTCTTGTAATGTATGTGCCAGGCGAAATCGAGCGTATTTTATAAATGCCAATATAAATAATATAATATATGTATATTACACACACATATATATATATATATATATATATATATATATAATATATAAATATATATAAAATATATATATATTTTGATCCAAAGAACAAAAAGTCTCTATCAAATGTATTACAAAGTCCTTGAAAATTACACTAATTGAACATCAAATAAGGTGCAATGCAGATGTTGTACAGATGATTGACAGATGTGGAAACAGATGTTTTATTTTGTTTCATGTGTATAAAAATAGTATTAGTTCTTCTTTCACCTTGTATTGTATTTCCTATCTACAGCAAGAGCCAGCACAGCACAGGTGTTTCTGGACCTGTGGTACTCCAAGCAGGATTTCTATGTTCCCTGGGCTTTGTTCTAGACGTATTACATCGGTATTTACGTCCGGAATTACATCCTGATTGCCAATCGGAAATCCATTGTAAGCTAATAGTACATTATTTTAGCAACATTTTTTTATGATTTTTAGGGACGTAAATACGGATGTAAATACTCCAGAACTAAGCCCTGTGCAAACTGACTGGCTAAAATGAAAGGATAGGCTGAAAAATGGCCCGATATTAATAGATTAATGCGAAGATTTTTAACCATAATTATCGCGGATCGGTCATTTTCGATAATCAAAAAACCTTGCCGTTTTAAATCTTAGGATAAAAATCGCTCAACACTCTGTGGTCTGTCTCCTCCGCTGTAGTGCGGTCACTGCTGGGTATATTCCTCCTCCCTCAGGTTATGGCTGCTGGGTCTGTCCCCTCCGCTGCAGAACGGTCATTTCTGGGTTTATTCCTCTCTCAATCAGGTTATGGCTGCTGGGTCTGTCCCCTCCGCTGTAGTATGGTCACTGCTGGGTATATTCCTCCTCCTCCCTCAAGTTATGGCTGCTGGGTCTGTCCCCTCTGCTGTAGTACGGTCACTACTGGGTATATTCCTCTCTCCCTCAGGTTATGGCTGCTGGTTCTATCCCCTCCGCTGTAGTACGGTCACTACGGGGTATATTCCTCTCTCCCCCTCAGGTTATGGCTACTGGGTCTGACTCCTCCGCTGTAGCACAGTTACTGCTGTGTATATTCCTCCTCCTCCCTCAGGTTATGGCTGCTGGGTCTGTCCCCTCCGCTGTATTACGGTCACTGCTGGGTATATTCCTCCCTCCTCCCTCAGGTTATGGCTGCTGGGTCTGTCCCCTCCGCTGTAGTACGGTCACTGCTGGGTATATTCCTCCTTCTCCCTCAGGTTATGGCTGCTGGGTCTGACTCCTCCGCTGTAGCACAGTTACTGCTGTGTATATTCCTCCTCCTCCCTCAAGTTATGGCTGCTGGGTCTGTCCTCCCCGCTGTAGTACGGTCACTGCTGGGTATATTCCTCTCTCCCTCAGGTTATGGCTGCTGGGTCTGTCCCCTCCGCTGTAGTACGGTCACTGCTGGGTATATTCCTCTTCTCCCTCTGGTTATGGCTGCTGGGTCTGTCCCCTCCGCTGTAGTACGGTCACAACTGGGTATATTCCTCTCCTTCAGGTTATGGCTGCTGGGTCTGTCTCCTCCGCTGTAGCACAGTTACTGCTGGGTATATTCCTCTCCCTCAGGTTATGGCTGCTGGGTCTGTCCCCTCCGCTGTAGTACGATCACTGCTGGGTATATTCCTCCTCCCTCAGGTTATGGCTGCTGGGTCTGTCTCCTCCGCTGTAGTACGGTCACTGCTGGGTATATTCCTCCTCCCTCAGGTTATGGCTGCTGGGTCTGTCTCCTCCGCTGTAGTACGGTCACTGCTGGGTATATTCCTCCTCCTCCCTCAGGTTATGGCTGCTGGGTCTGTCTCCTCTGCTGTAGTACGGTCACTGCTGGCTATATTCCTCCTTCTCCCTCAGGTTATGGCTGCTGGGTCTGTCTCCTCCAATGTAGTACGGTTACTGCTGATATATTCCTCTCCTTCAGGTTATGGCTGCTAGGTCTGTTCCCTCCACTGTAGTACGGTCACTGCTGGGTATGTTCCTCTCCCTCAGGTTATGGCTGCTAGGTCTGTCCAAACAGCTGTAGTAAGGTAACTGCTGGTATATCCTCCCCCCTCAGGGTTATGGCTGCTGGGTCTGTCCCCTCCGCTGTAGTATGGTCACTGCTGGGTATATTCCTCTTCGCCCTCTGGTTATGGCTGCTGGGTCTGTCTCCTCCGCTGTACTACAGTCACTGCTGGGTATATTCCTCCTCCCTCAGGTTATGGCTGCTGGGTCTGTCCCCTGAGCTGTAGTACGGTCACTGCTGGTTATATTGCTCCTCCCTCAGGTTATGGCTGCTGGGTCTGTCTCCTCTGCTGTATACAGTCACTGCTGGGTATATTCCTCCTTCTCCCTCCGTTTATGGCTGCCGGGTCTGTCCGTCCTGCTGTAGTATGGTTACTGCTGGGTATATTCCTCTCTCCCTCAGGTTATGGCTGCTGGGTCTGTCCCCTCCGCTGTAGTATGGTTACTGCTGGGTATATTCCTTCTCCTCAGGTTATGGCTGCTGGGTCTGTCCCCTCCGCTGTAGTATGGTTACTGCTGGGTATATTCCTCCTAACTCAGGTTATGGATGCTAGGTCTGTCCCCTTCGCTGTAGTATGGTTACTGCTGGGTATATTCCTCCAAACTCAGGTTATGGCTGCTAGGTCTGTCCCCTTCGCTGTAGTACAGTCACTGCTGGGTATATTCCTCTCTCCCTCAGGTTATGGCTGCTGGGTTTGTCCCATCCGCTGTAGTATGGTTACTGCTGGGTATATTCCTCTCCTTCAGGTTATGGCTGCTGGGTCTGTCTCCTCCGCTGTAGTACGGTTATTGATGTGTATATTCCTCCTCCTTCCTCAGGTTATGGCTGCTTGCTCTGTCCCCTTGGCTGTAGTATGGTTACTGCTGGGTATATTCCTCCTTCTCCCTCAGGTTATGGTTGCTGGGTCAGTCTCCTTCACTATAGTACGGTTACTGCTGAGTATATTCCTCTCTCCCTCAGGTTATGGCTGCTGGGTCTGTCTCCTCCGCTGTAGTACGGTCACTGCTGGGTATATTCCTCCTCCCTCAGGTTATGGCTGCTGGGTCTGTCCCCTCCGCTGTAGTACGGTCACTGCTGGGTATATTCCTCCTCCTCCCTCAGGTTATGGCTGCTGGGTCTGTCCCCTCCGCTGTAGTACGGTTACTGCTGGGTATATTCCTCCTCCCTCAGGTTATGGCTGCTGGGTCTGTCCCCTCCGCTGCAGTACGGTGATTTCTGGGTTTATTCCTGCCCCTCAGTTTATGGCTGCTGGGTCTGTCCCATCCGCTGTAGTACGGTTACTGCTAGGTATATTCCTCCTCCCTCAGGTTATGGCTGTGGGGTCTGTCCCCTCCGCTGCAGTACGGTAACTGCTGGGTATATTCCTCTCTCCCTCAGGTTATGGCTGCTGGGTCTGTCCCCTCCGCTGTAGTACGGTCACTGCTGGGTATATTCCTCCCCCTCCCTCTAGTTATGGCTGCTGGGTCTGTCCTCCCCGCTGTAGTACGGTCACTGCTGGGTATATTCCTCTCTCCCTCAGGTTATGGCTGCTGGGTCTGTCTCCTCCGCTGTAGTAGGGTCACTGCTGGCTATATTCCTCCTTCTCCCTCAGGTTATGGCTGCTGGGTCTGTCCCCTCCGCTGTAGTGCGGTCACTACTGGGTATATTCCTCTCCTTCAGGTTATGGCTGCTGGGTCTGTCCCCTCCGCTGTGGTACGGTCACTGCTGGGTATATTCCTCTCCCTCAGGTTATGGCTGCTTGGTCTGTCCCCTCCCCTGTAGTACGATCACTGCGGGGTGTATTCCACTCCCTCAGGTTCTGGCTGCTGGGTGCTTGTCGTCCTCTGCTGTGTAGATGGGGCCTGCTGCTATATTCCTCCTCTTCCCTCAGGTTATGGCTGTGGGTCCTGCCCCTCCCGCTGTAGTACGTTACTTGCTGGGTATATTCCTCTCCCTCAGGTTATGGCTGCTGGGTCTGTCCCCTCCGCTGTAGTACGGTCACTGCTGGGTATATTCCTCTTCTCCCTCAGGTTATGGCTGCTGGGTCTGTCCCCTCCACTGTAGTACGGTCACTGCTGGGTATATTCCTCCTCCTCCCTCAGGTTATGGCTGCTGGGTCTGTCCCCTCCGCTGTAGTACAGTCACTGCTGGTTATATTCCTCCTCCCTCAGGTTATGGCTGCTGGGTCTGTCTCCTAGCTGTATACGGTCACTGCTGGGTATATTCCTCCTCCCTCAGGTTATGGCTGCTGGGTCTTTCCCCTCCGCTGTAGTACGGTCACTGCTGGGTATATTCCTCCTTCTCCCTCAGGTTATGGCTGCCGGGTCTGTCCTTCCCGCTATAGTATGGTTACAGCTGGGTATATTCCTCTCTCCCTCAGGTTATGGCTGCTGGGTCTGTCTCCTCCACTGTAGTACAGTCACTGCTGAGTATATTCCTCCTCCTTCAGGTTATGGCTGCTTGGTCTGTCCCCTCCGCTGTAGTATGGTCACTGCTGTGTATATTCCTCTCTCCCTCAAGTTATGGCTGCTTGGTCTGTCCCCTCCGCTGTAGTCTGGTCACTGCTGGGTATATTCCTCCCTCTCCCTCAAGTTTATGGCTACTGGGTCTGTTCCCTCTGCTGCAATTCGATTGCTGCTAATTATATTTTTCTGGGACCAGCATCAATTGGAAAATGGAACCCCACAATCCTCTGTGGATGCACATTTGGAGATCTCTCCATTCATAGAAATGGCTCAGCTCATTCTACAGTAGTTGGAACTCTAGTAGAACAGAACCAAGAGTTCCGTACATGCGCTGCCACCTCTCTGACCTGCACAGACAACCCATTCCATTCCTATGTCATTAATGTCTGAGATGAGAAAACCCCTTCAATTCACTTCACAAGGAAACGTAGAACAATTTATAAAAATTCTACCATCAGCACCAGTCGTCCCTGTGAAGCTCCAGTCATTGTCTTCTTTGGTGTCTTTACCTGCAGCTTAATAGATTCCTGAGAAGGATCCGTTTTACTTCCCGCTCTGGTGAGGAGATATATTTTAATGAGGACGGAGAGGTTCCCAGAGAGCTTGATCTCCAGAACTGGTTCATTCCATGTAATGGGTCCACAATAGATTTGTACGGTCTTTCAGAAAATGTTCATATTATTTATGTGGGAACATACAACATCTCAGCTCCTGAGGGCCATCAGCTTGTTCTCAATGACAGTCATATCCACTGGCACCAAGGCTTCACCCAGGTGAGTTACCTGATCCTTCAGGACATATCCTGTCTCCACTAGATTAGATGATAGTACCATTGGTGGCAGTGAGAACATGCCAATGGGTTACTGTGAGGTTCTGATTCAACTAGATTATTGATTCCAGGGCGCTGTACATTCAAGAGGGTTACAAACATAACATAAGTCATACAAGTTCAATGCTGACAGTATGTGACAATCAACTGGCACAGAGGGAGAGAGAACCCTGCCCGCGAATGCTTACAATCTACAAGGATGGGAGAAAGAGACAGAAGGTGGGGGCAGACATGTTTGTGGAGGGTGTGGTGACAGAAGGGGTACTATAATTTATAGGCTAACCTGAAAAGATGTTTTCAGTTGCTTTTAAGCTGGTGAAAGAGGAGGAGAGTCTGATGTGATGCGGGCAAGTGAGTTCCAAGTGTTGGGGAAGCCCGGGAGAAATCTTGAGTCTGTTGTGTGAAGAGCTGATAAGGAGGGAGAGCAGAGGAAGATAGGTCCCTGTGAGGAGGCGGAGATTTCCTGAGGGGGAATGATCTGGAGATTAGGGCAGAGAAGTACGAGTGAGGAGGTTATGGAGAGCTTTGTAGTCCTGGATTAGCAACTTGAAGTGAATTCGCTGTGGCAAATGGGTAGCCAGTAGAAGGGGATTAGGCAGAGGGGAGAGGCAGGGGTAGTAGAGGAGAAAAGGTGGATAATTGACTGGGATAAAAACTAGATTAGACGATAGTACCATAGTTGACAGCGAGAACATGGCAAAGAGGAACACAGAGGTTCCGGTTTGACTAGATTAGATGGCAGTACCATTGGTGGCAACAAGAATATGATAATGGAGAATTGTGTAGTTTAGATGATAACAGGACGTTATTCATTTGGTGGTAAGTATCTGGTGAGGCATTTAAAAAATAAAGATTTGAGGGCTCAAGGAGGAGAGTAGGGGGTGAGGTGTGTGCAGTGCACATGCAAGGTTCATTACAGGGTGAATATTTAAAAAAAAATTCAGCCGTAAAGACTTTGTAAAACTAAAGCTGTTGGTCAGCAGTAGAATACAGGATTGTAGAAGCAGCAGAGCACAGGAACTACAAACATGAGATGTAATGTAGTTTAAATGTGTACAGTGGGTACTGTAAGTATTCAGACCTCTTAACATTTTTCACTCTTTCTTTCATTGCAGCCATTTGGTAAGATTCAAAAAGTTAATTTAATTTTCTTTGCTCATTAATACTCTCTTAATACACTCTGCCCCGCCCATCTTGAAAAACAAAAAACAGAAGTGTAGATATTTTTGCAAATTTATTAAACAAGAAAAATGAAACATCACATGGTTTATATTATTCAGACACAATTTGTTGTGACATATTTTATTCACATGCTGTCCATTTCCTTCTGACGCTCCCATGAGATGGTTCTATCCTTCATTGGAGTCCAGATGTGTTTTACTTAAACTGATTGGACTTGTTAGGAAAGGCATCAACACGATTCAATAATATGACCTCAACAGCTCACAGTGGCATGACAGAGCACATGAGAAATCATGAGGTCTAAGGAACTGGCCCAAGGAGCTCAAGACAGAAATTGTGGCCAAGGCAAACAGATGTGGCCAATGATAGCAAAGATATTTCTGCAGCCCTCAAGGTTTCTGAGAGCACATTGCTCCATATATTCTAACGGGAAGATATTTGGACGACCACAACTCTTCCTCGACCCGCCAGTTCAGCCAAACTAAGCAATCGTGGGAGAAGAGCCTTGGTGAGAGAAGTAAAGACGAACCCCAAGATCACTGTGCTGAGCTCCAGGTGCAGTAGGGGAGATTGGAGTAAAGTGTTTCCACAAAGCCAACTATGCACTGCAGCCACCATCAGTCCGGGCTTATGCCTAGTGCGGCTGACGGAAGCAACTCCACAATTACAAGACATATGGAGCCGCGCAGAACAGTTTGCAAGAAAACACATCAAAGTCCTCTTCAGACTAAGATAAAATAAGATTCTCTGGTCTAGATGAGAGAAGATTGAACTATTTTGCGGTTTTAATTGTAGTGTGGTGAGAAAACCAGGCGCCAGCTCAACACCTGCCCAATACAATCCCAACAGTGAAACATGATTATGGCAGCATCATGCTATGAGTGTGTTTTTCAGCTGCAGTGACAGGACGACTGGTTGAAGGAAAGATGAATGAGGCCAAGTACAAAGATATCCTGGATAAAAACCTCTTCTTCTGGACCTCAGACTGGGCTGAAGGTTCTTCTTCTAACAAGACAATGACCCTAAGCACACAGCTAAAATAACAAAACGGTGTGCCTTCAGAACAACTCTATACATTCTTGACTGGGCCAAGCCAGAGCCCTGACCTAAACCTAATTGAGCATCGTCTAGGAGAGAATTAGAAAAATGGCTGTCCACCATCATTCACGCATCCAACCTAGGAACTGGAGAGAGATCTGCAAGGAAGAATGGCAGAGGACTCCAAATTCCAGTGAGAAAAGCTTGTTGCATTATTCCCCAAGAAGACTCATGGCTGTACCTAGCTCAAAAAGTGCCTTATCATACTCAATACTGAGCAAAGGATCTAACTACATAAGACCATGTGATATTTCAGTTCTTCTTGTTTAATAACTTTGCAAAAAACATCTACATTTCTGGGTTTTCTTTCAGGATTGGGGAAGGTGCAGAGTGTACATTAATGACCCAAAAAAATGAATTTTATGGATCTCACCAAATAACTGCAATGAAAGTAAGAGTGAAAAATTTAAAGGGGTCTGAATACTTTCTGTACCCACTGTATTTAACATTGTCAAGAAGATGTTGTTAGAGTTTACTCATCAGTGACATTTGGCAACTGGGGGCAACCAAACTCGACAGAGATCCAGCTTGATTCATTTTGATATCGTTTGTCAGTTATCACTCCACACATCTGTGCTGAAGTGTGCGGTTCCAGATAAAACGCTGGCTGATGGGCAGGATAAAACTTCTATATGTGTAGAGCAAGCTCAGGCCTTCATCCAGCTTTTTGGACCTCCTAGAAGTCGAATTAGGTCCCAGACCAAGTCCGAAAACATCAGTGTAGAGCCCTCAGGTAGTTCATATACCATGTCATTTAAGGTGTGCTCGTGTGTCCCTGAATGTTGCCCTGACTTGCAGGCCATAGTGGGGGTGGATTAGTAAACATGGATTGCAAAATGTCACCCAGTAATGTTCTGCCACACTGTCTGCAGCTGCGGCTACTTGCCATTCTACTGCTGCCTCGTTGCTGATGTTGTTCCAGTGTGACATTAGAATGTGAAGAAGACACAAAAGATGTCTCGAGTTGGCCCATAAGCTCTGACTCAAATTACTTCATTTAATGTCAATTGTTTGGTGAAAGGAAGTTGCTGACTTTTGTCTTGTAACATGAATCAAGGAGGGGGGCCACCCAGTAATCACTGGGTGCCCTGATGCATGGATCATGTTCCAAGTAATGTAGCATCCAAGCACACATGTGTAAGATGCTGCCGGGATCTCCCAAGCCTCAGATCTTGCTCCTCCTCCTGTAATCTGTGTCAACCTCTTACCACTGAAGGGTCCATTTCCTCATCCTGACCATCACCAGCGCCCTGGCTAGCCTCATGCACTCTACTCTTTGAGCTGAACTGCTGTCCTATACCCACCCTGGATCTAGAACCACCAACTAAAGAAGACCGATACAATAAGGAAACAAACAGTCGGGCCTTCTGCATTTTCTGGCGAGTAAGGCTCTGTGTCCGCTTCATCCTCCTCCTCCTCCATGTACTGCGGAGGTACCTTGCTTGCCGCAGAGTTCTAAGCTTTCTTGTTCCAATAAAAATATCTACCACAATGGTCATGCTGACAATGCATCGTCCTGACCTTACGCATTTTGGTGGCGTCTTCAAAACTGTTAAGGATGTTGCAGAGATCCTTCACCTGCCTCCACTCTCTATCGGTCAACAACCTGAGGTCCACACCACTGCTAGTCAGGCCATGTGACACTTCATACTACATTATTATTTTTATTTATTTTAGAGCGCCATTGACTACAGGGCGCTGTACATTCAAGGGGGTTACATACATAACATAAGTCAATAACTAAAAACAAGGTAACAATGGATGACAAATAATGACTAATAACTGGTAACAGAGATGTAGAGAGGGCCCTGCGCCCATTAATGTTTACAATACTCAAGGATAGGGGGAAAAGAGACATAAGTCGAGGGCAGACATATCTAGCGGATGGTGTAGTGACAGCGGGGTTATTCTAGGTCTGTAGGCTCCTGAAGAGATGGGTTTCAGGTTGCCTTTTGAAGCTGGTGAAAGTGGAAGAGATGTCTGATGTGTTTGGGGCATGGATGTTCTAGAATATGGGGTAAAGCAAGAGAAAATCTTTGAAGACTTTGTTGAGAGCTGACAAGAGGAGAGCAGAGAAGAAGGGGGTCCTGTGAAGCAGCGGAGATTGTGTGAGGGGAGATAATCTGGAGATTAATTTTATTCTTGAAAATTAATTAGCTTGGCAATGGGAAGCCAGTGAAGGTTGGGCAGTCGGGGAGTGGCAGAAGAGTAGCGAGAGAGAGGTGAAAAAAGACGAGCAATCATGAGTTGAGAATTGGAATTTAAGGGGAGCAAGAGTGCTAGACGCGGTAGGCCACAAAGACGGATGTTGCAGTAGTCACGGCAGGAGAATGACCAAGGGCATGGAGTAGTTATATCATGGTTATAGGAATGATCTCTCCATAAATATTTTTCAGGGTTGAGGCGGCAGGTGGAGATGAGGGTTTGGATGTGTGGTTTGAAGGACAAACTGGAGTCAAGGGTTATCCAAAGGCAGCGAACTTGCGGGATTGGTGAGAGTATAGAGCCATTGACTGTAATAGAGAGATCAGGTGGAGAGATGGAGTGGGATGGTTGGAACGATGATGAATTCAGTTTTCTCTACATTTAAGTTTTTTAGGAGATAAGAGGAAGAAGAAGGAGGATATGGACTATAGACAATCTGGGACCCGGGACAGTAGAGAATTAAATGTCCAGGGCTGGAGATGTATCAAGTTGGGTGTCGTCAGCATACAGTTGTATTGAAAGCCATGTAATGCTAAATTGAGCTGACCCAGACTAAGAAGAGAAAGAATAAGAGAAGAGTAAGGGACCCAGAACTGACCCCTGAGGGACACCAACAGACAGCGGGCGAGAGGAGGATGTGGTGCAAGAGTGAAAGACACTGAATGTCCGATCAGTGAGGTATGAGGAGATCCAGGAAAGAGCCAAGTCCATAATGCCAAGGGATGAGAGGATTTGTAGCAGGAGGGAATGGTCGACAATGTCAAAGGTAGAGGTATAAGTCAGAGGAGGAAAGCACAGAGTAGTGGCGTGAGGCTTTGGCAGTTACTAGGTCGTTGGAGACTTTGGTTAGGGTGGTTTCGGTAGAGTGGTGTAGTCGAAAGCCCGATTGCAGCGGGTCAAAATGAGACTTAGAGGACAGATGGGAGGACAGTTGAAGATAGACATGTTGTTCGGGGAGTTTAGAAGCAAACGGAAGCAGTGAGATTGGGCGAAAGTTGGACAGAGAGGACTGGTCAAGGGATGTTTTCTTTTGGCTTGGTGTGGTGGTAGCATGCTTAAAGGAGGAGAGAAGATACCAGAGGTTAGTGATAGGTTGTTAGGATTGTGAGGGCGGATGATAACAGGACAAGGAGCTGGGATGAGGTGGGATTGCAGTGGGTCAAGCTTATAGTTAGTGAGTTGGATTAGGAGAGTAGAGGAGAGCCTGTCATGAGTGACAATGGAGAAGCAAGTTAGGGGGGAAGTGCAAGGTGCAGGTGTAGGGGCTGGCGGCGGGGACTGTGCAGGTAGAGGAGCTGGCGGTGGGGACAGTGGGGTGAAGCTTTCTCTGATGAGGTTGGTCTTGTTTAGAAATTGAGTGGCAAAATCATCTGCTGAGAGGAGAGGATAGGAGATGGTGCTGGGGGATGGAGGAGAGAGTTGAAGCTGACAAAAAGTTGTCTAGGGTTGTGAGACAGCGAGGATATGATAGTGGTGAAGTAGTCCTGTGTGGCAGAGGTGATTGCAGACTTACACTCACCGGCCACCATTTTAGGTACACCATGCTAGTATCGGGTTGTGACCTCTATTGCCTTCAGAACTGCTCAAATTCTTCGTGGCATAGATTCAACAAGGAGTTTGCAACTTATGCTCAAGTTGGTACCAAGGGGCCCCAAGAAGAGCCAAGAAAAATATTGGCCCCACACCATGACACCACCACCACCAGCCTGAACCGTTTGAACAAGGCCAGATTTGAACCATGCTTTCAATTTCATTACCGATGTTTGGTTGACGCCAAATTTCTGACCCTACCATCCGAATGTCCGCAGCAGAAATCGAGACTCATCAGAGCCAGGGCCAACGTTTTTCCAATCTTCACTGTCCAATTTCGTGAGCTTGGGCAAATTGGAGCCTCAGTTTTCCTGTTCTTAGCTGAAAGGAGTGGCACCCGTTGTGGTCTGTCTGGCTGCTGTAGCCCACTGCTCAAAGATTGCCATACTGTGCGTTCAGAGATGCTCTTCTGCCTACCTTGTTTGTCAACGGGTGGCTATTTGAGTCACTGTTGGCCTTTCTATCAGCTCGAACCCAGTCTGCCCTTTCTCCTTTGACCACTGTGCATCAACACGGCATTTCCGCCTACAGGACTGCCGCTCCAGACCAGGATGTTTTTCTTTTTCGACCATTCTCTGTAAACCCTAGAGTGGTTGTGCTGAAAATCCCAGGAGAATCAGCAGTTTCTGAAATACTCAGACCAGCCCTTCTGGCACCAACTACCATGCCACGTTCAAGGCACTCAAATCACCTTTCTTTCCCCATACTATGCTTATGTTTTGAACTGCAGCAGAATGTCTTGACCATGTCAACATGCCGAAAAGCACTGAGTAGCCGCCATGTGAATTGGCTGATTAGAAATTAAGTGTTAACAGCAGTTGGACAGTGTAACCTAATCCAGTGGCCGGTGTTGTAAATGTGTGTAGTGATAGTTTGTAATGAGTCTAGTCCTCAGTGGACTGGGATTTCTTCCAGTGGCATTCGCAATTTTGGAAACTCGCCTCAGCTGTATATGGGTAAAGTCTTTTGTCCCCAAGGGTTTGGTCTGGGGTTTTTGCGGGTTTGTTGTTTTCGGGGGGGGGAGAAGGGGGGGCCCAAACCAAAATTCAAGAGTGGGGGGAAAAATTTTGTTTGGTTTTTAAGAAGTCGGGGCTTTTTGGCCAAGGGGGGTCATTAAATGAGGATATGGTAGGGGGTTTTGGGTGCAAGAGAGTAAAGGGGAGGTTTTTTGGGCCGGAGGGTTTTAAGGGTTTTTGTAGTTTTTGGGGGGGTTGTCCTAGGGGTTGTGAGAAAAAAAAGGGGCAGGTGGGGGGTTGGGAGGGAGGTGCGGGGGGAAGGGGGGGAAAAAAAGGGCAAGGAATTTTGTGGTCAAATTTGGGGTTATACGGGTTTTAAAAAAAGTCAGATGGGGGGGCAGGGGTTTGGGTTGGGGGGGACGGGGGTTTCCAGGTGTGTCCACCCTTTTTTGGTTTAAATTAAAAGGTCCCCAATGGTAGAGGCCAAAGGAAGAGAGAGTGAAAAAATAGTTTGCTGGCAGCAGGGGGGGTGGGGTGTTTTTTGGTGTCAAAGGGGGAGGGTTAAATTTTTCCTAGGGGATGATAGTGGGGATTTTTTAAAGTGGAAGGGAAAGTGGAGGAATCCAGGGGGGAAAGGGTGGCCCCAAGGAAGGGGGGGCCGGGCAGAGCTGGGGGCCCGGGGTAGATGACACCCACTTGAAGGGGGGAGAGGGCTTTGATGCGGAGCTGCCCCTTTCCAAGGGGGGGGGGTTTTGGGGAGGGGAAAAGGTGGGGGGGGAGGAGCTTTAGGGGGTGGGGGGACCCCAAAAGGAAAAAGGGGTTTTCCTTGGGCCCCCCCCAAAAAAAGGGAAAAAAAAAGGAAACCAAAACAAACCCCCGCCTTGCTTGTTTTGCCGGGCCCCGGGGAAGGGGGGGGGGTTTAAAAATTGGGGGGCCCCCCCCAAAAGGATGCCCCGGGGGGGAAAAGGAAAAACTTTTCCCCTAAGGGGGTTCAGCCAGATTTCCCCCCGGGCCCAAAAAAGGGGAAAAAGTGACGTGATATAAAAGGGGTTTCATGTATGTAGGAGATTTTGTTAATAAGACCGTGCGTTCCAGAGAGCTTCGGGGAGGGGAGAAATGGGAAAAGCGGGGCACAAGGAAATAGGTTTTGGGGGGTTTTTAAGGGGAGTTTGGGTAGAAAAAGGGGGGGGGGCCTGTTACCCGCTGGGGGGTCAATATTTGGGTATGGGGCCTTGGGGGGGCCCCTGGGTTTGGGGGGAATACCCCCAGCATAAAGAAGGGGGGCGAGGGGGAAAGGGGGGTTAATAGGGTGGGGGGATTTAAGATAGATAAATTTTTGGGTCTGGGTTTGGGTTTTAATTTTAAGGAAGGGGGCATTGATAGTGGGAAACAGGTTGGGTGGCAGCAGAACAGATGAGGGGTAAGATTTCAGAGGGAGATAAAGAGCTCACTGCCCAGCAAAGGGGGGGGGGTGGGGGTTTGGGGGGGGAGGCAATTTCGGGAATATGGAAGTTTTTTTTAGATTATTAGGGGGAAAAGAAAAAGCCCTTTGGGGGGTGAGTGTGGAAGGTTTCAGGGTTTTGCGAGGTTCCTTTTAAATGGGAGAGAAAAAGTTTAAATTTGCTGTTACCCTTTTGCAATCCCTTTTTTAATCCTGGGGTTTAAAATTTTGGTTTTAAATTTACCTCCTTGTACTTAGAAAAATTTTACCGTACTTTGAAAGTTTGCCCAGATATGGGCCAAGGTCAAAAATATGACCAGTAAAGGTACTTTTTTATTCTGAATTTAAAAAACCCCAAATTTTCCCTTTCCAGGAGCAAAAAAAAGGGGGAGGGGGTTGGGGGGCAGCTAGTTAACAAGGTGGGGGGGGGAAGGAAGGGAAAAAAAGGAAAAAACCAAAAAAAGGGTTTAACTTTAAGATGGTAGACTGTAATATCAAAAAGACACAAAGGGGAAAAGGGGGCAGGGGAAAGGGTTTTTTGTTTTTTTGGGTTTAAATTTTATAATTTATACCAAAGGGAATTATGCAGAGTGAAAACAACAAGCAGTCTGGTTTAGGGGCAAAAAGTTCTGTGCAAATTGTCATACAGATAAACTTGTAAGGGAAAAAGTCTGTGCAAAATGTCATACCTTGTGGGAAAGGAGAAAAGGGGGCGGATTTTTTCATATATGATGGGGGGAAAGGGCTTTGTTGCCCCCATGGTACCAGATTTGGTTTTAATTTTATTGGTTTTTAAAATTTATCCCCTTTTTACTTTGGAAAAAAATTTGGCCCTAAATTTGAAAAATGGCCTTAAAATATGACCCAAGGTCATTTAAAGGCATTGCATTTAAAGGCTTTCTGCCACAATTTCGGAGCCCTTTTGGAGGGGAAAAATTTTAGGGGGTGTTGCCCCCTTTACATATCAAGTTTTACGGCGGGGCCCCCATCCCCACTGCCAGT
>JAODAL010039902.1:0-37503 GCA_025379985.1 Phyllomedusa bahiana
AAAAGATCTAAATTAATAGAATACACTTTGATAGATATGGAACAATTCTAGGAACTGTAAAGAAATTTGAATTACACAAAGATTTTCATACGGTGAACAGTAGGGTGACGTCCGAGGTTAAAAAATATGAAAATACCCTTTTTTTTGGAAAAAAAGGCAAATTAAGCCGTGATAAAGCCGGAAAACAATATAATTCTAAAAACAAAACCGTAATACCTGCAAAAAAATAACAATAACCATCTAAATATAATGGATAAAACAGTTACATTACATGTAGACAATAACACACCAGCCAAGTCTCAGACCCTTATTGAAAATACGAATGCAAGAGACAAACTTGACCAATTCAAACCTTCAGCATTTTATAACTCCAAATTTCGAACAGGAACTAAGAAAAATTCTCCATTAACCTCCAATAGGGAACGCTTTAAGATTCAAGATCTATTCAGAAATTCGGAGCGAAAACCTAAGATACCTTTCAAAAAGGGCTATTCCAACTAAGGATATCAGATCACATTATACTAACAAAACATCAACGATCACGGCATTACAATAACCAATACCCCCTTTGTTAAATGTTGAAACACATTCCAACCCATTAAACTTACAAAACTCAGGGGCATATAGAAGTAGAGAAGAAAAACTTTAATTTTTACCTACTAAGACCGACTACAAATCAGAATATTTGCAAATTTAATACTTCCTAATCCCGAAATATCAGACAAAAAACCAGAGGTTTCAATTGCATTTATGAAAGCTGATAATAAATCTGAACCTCCGAATAAATCTGAACCTCCGAATAATATCCCTATTATTTCAGATATTAATCAACTATCGCACAAGACGATGTCTTTGTTTGAAAAAAATTTTACAAAGTTTATTACTGGTGAACCCCCGAGTGAGTCACCCCAAGACCCACTGAAAACAAATAATAAATTTTCTCCTAGTCAATTTTTTTCTCCATCTGCATTAGTAGATAGAGCTCAGACCATTCGTGAAAGGTTTGAGAAAATTAAAATGGAACATACTCCATATAAGATCGACAACCCTCTTACTTTAAAACCTACAACTTTAACTGTGTCACAGATCTCTACTCATGAAACATCTGTAGACCATATAGATCAGGATTCTACCACAGAGATTAACTTAGAGGGTATCAATACACCTCTTTTTTTAGAAAAACCCCCTCCCCCTTTAGAAAAACCCCCATTTTATATTCCACCATCACGAGTCCCAAAAATCAAAACAGGGGCAAAAAGAAAAAATACCACAGGGGATGTCGAGCAGGAACCCACCGCTAAAATAAGTATGTCTACCACCCAGCTAAGTTAATCCCACCCAAACTACAGACTTACAAAAATCTAGGAATATTTACCTCTATCGATATACCCTTAATAAGCATGAAATTCAAAATACTTACCAAGGGCTTACTTTTTGCCATCCTACGAATAATAAACTTAAACATTTTCGATCATTCGTTGATTTCCAAACATACTTCTTCGTAAACTCAACCTTGGCCAGACATTTCGCCATACATCACCAGACACATCTACAAACAATGTGCCCTCACCCAAAAATACAACTTAAGCGGCAAATCAATTTTACCCCGATTCAATCCTGAAGGACACTATTTAAAAACGTTCCAGAATATAGTAGCTGACGAGTTGCAAACGATCACACCTATAAAACAAGGATTCCTAACCTTAACCGGTGATGAGCTACAAGCCTTAAATTGTCAAAAAATAATAAGACCATTGTTATAAGGACAGCAGATAATGGGGGTGGGTGGCATGTTTATCCTTAGAGTTATTACAGCTTACCAATCAGAGGCCAGTAACATCTTAAATGACTGATATCTTATTATGAAAAATGTTGTTCCACTGACCTTTCCCAGACATTACAACAAAAATTCCAATCATTGTTAATCCGAAGGCCTTAACATCTAAACACTCTTTGACAAAAGAAAAAAAAATTATATATATTCTGACCCAGTCACATTTTTTCTATTATCTCACAAAGATCCACAAGGACCTCATCGTACCCCCTGGACGACCCATTATTTCAGGAATCAACTCCTCACTTAAGCCATCTGTCCATTTATCTTATTTATACCGCTCAGCCCTTAGATTACTAACCTACCATGCCATCTTTAAAGATTCTGGACTAATTCTCAAATTTATCTGAGCATACCACCAAAGGAAAATTAATCCTAATCACTGGCAGACGGTATCTGCGCTTCTATTCCACACCTCAAGCATTGCTGGGGCTTACAAAGTATAGCGAATATTAGATACCATTCTACACTTACTTCCCAAAAAAAAAGAATTTTTGAGTACTAAATGGATTAAAATTAATATTAAGAGAACAAACTACTTTCACCACACGCGCCATCTACAGCAGATTCAGGGGACGGCCATAGGGCACAGGGTCGCCCCCTCATGATGCTAATATTTTCATGGGGCATATGAGGAGGGATATATTATGCCCAACACCCACCTATTTAATAATATATATCTTCTTATGCAAGCCGTTTAATAGTGATGACCCCTATTTTTGTACACTGGTCAAGGGACCTCCAGAACTTATTCCTCCATTTATAATAATTTAAATGATAAACTAAAGGTTATTAAACTTGTATCAAAACCGAGCACAGATAGCATTGAATTTCATGGATTTGTGACTATTTCTTTGAATGGGAGGGCAAATTTAACAATCTACCACCTTTTTTAAGTCAGTTGATAGCAATCACATATTATTAATTTCAGGATCGGTCCGAGTGCCACCCATAAACGTGGCTATGTAACATCTCCACTTCGGCAATACTAAATGAATAGAAAAAATTGCACCTGAAGATTATCGAACGTGAACGCCAAATTACTATTTTAGGATAAACAGATTCAAAGAAAAAAAAAGTATTCCAGAGCATTTATTGCAAAATATGCAAAAGAAAGAGTTTAAAAATCTTATCCCAAAAATGATCTGCTTATTGGAAAGAATGAACAGTAAATGAGGAGATATTAAAATACTTCTAAAAAAATTCATTTTTCTATTTAATCACTAGATACATTACATCTACGATCAAAAAATTAAAAAACATTAGATCAACATTGGCTATATTCTTAAAAAAGACCCTTTCTTGGCGTAGGGGAGGGCCATTGTTACCAGATAGACCAGATTCGTCTACTGGAGAGCTCCAAATATAAAAATATCTATTAGCCTCCCTAGCCGGCATCTATAACCCCATGGACACTCCAAAGAAACATTCCCTGACCCTGGCCAGTTCCATCCTTGCGGCTCTCCAACAGTGATATGCTGTCTAGTATTTGCACAAAAACACAAATCAATTCTAGTCACAACCCAATTAACAGATATCCTATCTACTATGAGCTGAATTTGTAAAAAGCTCTTTTGTGATTTACGTTATTGACTGTATTTGCATATGCAGTTCGTGGGCAGAACTCCCCGACCCCTACATCTCCGCCTTAATGGCAGAGGGGGCGATGCATTAAAAGGTAGGTGAAAATTGGCTCCCATAGTGTACTCCCGTCAACTCAATGATTTCCATCAAAATAGATTTTAAGCCATAAGAATTGAAACATTTTTGACAACATTCATATTGAACAAACATCATTCGCTCACAAGCCCTCCAAAAGAGGGAAATGTATTGGATTCTACAGGCTACAATCATTAGCTCCTAAGGCCTAATGACGACCATGAAACTCATATCTATTTAAACTTACTTTTCTCATTAAAAGATACCCAGATTCAAGACTGCTGAATATCAGATTGTTTAGTGTATTTAGTTTTATTTATAACTTTCAGGATCCGACAAGTTTAGTTAGCTAGCTCGGTGACATGAAAAATAAGTCAACCAAGCAATAGAATGAAGTACGAAAGATGATCGCGTCATTTTATTTTTTATATATATACAAAGTTGTGTATCAAATATAAACATAAGCATGATTGTTCACACATATGTATCTAGGACCCTGTATCAGAGCTATTTATTTTAAAAAATCCACTTTTGTTTATTCTCCACTAACAGTGTAAACTGACGAATTGGATGGTTTTATTCTTGTCCTTATTTATACTTGTCCTTTAATTATATTATTCGTATTCTCATGTAGAAACATTAGCAACGTAGTTTCTAGTTATATTGCTCCATTACATACTATTTATCTTCATACAGTCATACTTTATATTATAGGAGGAATAACTACTCTTAACTAGAAAATAGTTTCCTCTGCGATGAGAATCAACACTAGCCTGCGAACAAATGATACTTTTAGTTCGATGTACCAAAGACCTTCCCTTTATAATCAAATATATATATTGGCGCCAGTATTTACTGCCTAGGAGTGTACTCACTTGTATTGAGCAAGTGCACCTTATAAAAAGTCCGTTGCAATAATTTTGATTCCTGAAATCTCCAGACTTCATTTTGGTAACAAACACGTGGTGTTGTTTTATTAATATATTATTTATTATTTATTGCTTTGGGCATCACTGTAGAATACCGGTACTCCGGGGTTTGGTATCTCATCAGTATGTTATTCAGTATTACCTAAAAATGTTTCTATTATAGTGAATATTTACATTTCCACGTGTCTAGTGAAACTGCCTATGGTAGTTTTATTCCACGTGTGTATCCATAGCAAACTGCATTCCATATCAGTCTCCACGGACACACAGGGACCGGTGATCAGTTCTCTCAAAGTGAGTAAATGTATGTTTTCTATGTGTTTACAACAGAGAAGTAGCTCCCTCTGTGATTGTCATCACATATCTCCCCGCCCCTGTGCACGATTGGTTTTAAATTTTCAGCACCCCTAGATAGGAAACTGTACAACAGGGGAGTTGTGCTTGGGTCTAAAACTATACGCGCGGCCGGGCCCTTTGTGTTTTTCTGGGTAGGGCTGGGTTCACACGACATTTTTCCGCCTCATTGTGAACTGCGTGATGTTTTTTTACAGACAGAAAAACACTTCTGTTCCTGTCACATTAAATTATTGCTGCACACATCCCCCCAACATGGATCCTAGTCCATCTCACTTGCAAGTCATGTACAGTAAAAGTCACCAATGACATATTTACTTTTCATAACTATCACTAATGACAATACCCTAAACAGTCACCAAAACATCACCACACGGAGCAAATCTACCAGACAATTGATTTTTTTTTTATTACTAAAACCTCCAATAACAAGACCCAAACTCATTATACTTAAGGCTCAAATAATCCGCCAGACCCTGACCAAACGCAACACCACTTGTTATGCTATCAGCTGTACTACAGGCTTGATTACATATACACGCCATACAGTGACACAGATAGTGGTAAGATACTAGTTGTATGTAGACTCTGCAAGACATATAAGTGAATACACTGCAGTTGCATTTAGTAAACCTCACAGGAGAGTCTTTTCTGATCAGCGTCGCTTACACTTTCCCTTTTTCTTCTCCATCCCGGTTCACAACTTCATGCTGATTGCTCCGGCCAAGACTTGTCCCTGAGGGTTTGGAAACAAATATCTAGATTACCTCAATTTCCAGCAACTCCTTAATTATTGGTATAGCTGTCCCCTAAGATTAGGTATATAGGGCACTGAAGCAGTAATATGGGGCAAAGGAGGTATATATGGGGCACAGGAAGGATACTAGGGGCACTTGAGGCAGCTATACAGGGGCCAAAGGCAGGTATATGGGGACAAAGGGCAGGGTTATGGGGCCAAAAGCAGTATTTAGGGGGGGCACAGGCAGTTTTGGGGACAAGGCAGGTATATTCCGGGGCACGGAGGCAGTATTGGGCAAAAGAGGTTTATAGGGGAAAAACTGAGGCAAGAATATGGCACTGAGGCAGTATATTGGGGGCACTGTGGCACCGTATATAGGGGCACCAGGCAGGGATATGGGGGCCACAGGCTAGTATAATGGGGCCCCAGGCACGGGATAGGGGGCCACAGGCAGGGGATATGGGGGCCACAGGCTGCATTATAGGGGAAGGCAGGCATATGGGGGCCACAGGCAGTATATGGGGGCCACAGGCAGTATATGGGGGCCAAAGGCAGCAAATGGGGGCGCACAGGCAGGCATTATAGGGGCACAGGCAGCATATGGGCGGACAACCGGCAGGTATCCCGGGACTTTATGGGGGCACACAGGCAGTTATATGGGGGCCACAGGCAGGGATACTGGGGCGGCTCACAGGCAGCACATTATAGCGGGCAACATGGCAGCATTATAGGGGCACAGGCGAGGCATATGGACGGCCACAGGCAGTATATGGGGGACACATGCAGCATTTATAGGGGCACAGGCAGGATTATAGGGGCACAGGCCAGCATATGCGGGGCCACAGCAGGCATTATAGGGCCCACAGGCCAGTATATCGGGGGCCCAAAAAAATGCAAGTACCACAGCAGTATATGGGGTGCCAAGGCAGCATATGGGGGCCAAACAGGCAAGGCATTATAGGGGCACTGGCAGGCATTATAGGGGCAGCAGGCAGTATGATGGGGGCCTCAGGCCAGGGAGTATGGGGGCCACAGGCAGTATATGTGGGGCCACAGGCATGGATATGGGGGCCACTGGACAGGGGAGTATAGGGTACAGGCAGTTAAATGTTATAATAATAACAACAGTAATACTCACCTTTAACTCCCACGGCGAGCCGCGCTCTGTTCCAACTTTCAGTACCGCGTTCCTCCGGCAAGCTCCTGGGCGCCACGGCCTATGCGGGGGCTGTGCGCCCGAGAGAAGGCGGGAGGACAGCCGTCGCATGATACATCAGTCTTCACGTGACGATGCCCGGCTGTAGGCGCTCAGGAGGACGCGTGCCGGGTCCTCAGCGCTGTGAGAGCCCGGCCACTGCGTGGACTCGCGATGTCGGACCCAGAGAGCCCGGTCACGACACTGTCATGCGGGGCAGGGACCGCGCTCGCTCATCATGCTCCAGAAGCAGCCGCAGCTCTATGTGCGGTCCTCGTGAAGCACATAGCAGCTGATGGCGCAGTCCGGGTGCTGCCAGGCCACTGCAGCGGCATGGAGACTCGGGGCCCACAGGGTGTTTTATTCGGTGGCCCTCAGCCACCGAGTATAAAAACGCCTGCCTAGCCGAACGCCCTGACTTAACATATATTTATTGTCACTTATACACCCAGTGATTTATCTACATCACGGTGACTAAGCACTACAGCAACCAACATCTATTTATAACTTGTAACTAATACAAGCTTGATCCGTTATCACTGCGATTATCACGCTACTTCACATTGATCATCTTAAATTCTTATTCCCTGCATTTCAATTGTTTTTCTCCCTTTTTTTTTTTTTCCTTTTTTTTTTTTTTTCAAAGCTTCTATCTCTTTGATTGACATCTTCTCATCCAATGTTTCTCTTGATCATTTCCTCTGTCCAATGGTTTTCTTGATCTCTCAGATAGACACATTCTTCTCACATGTCTTTCAGTAACACTACTGAACCCCCGCCCCTGCACGTCATTGGTGCAGACACAAGTGTATCCAATTGCAACTCATGTATCGTTATATTATATTCTGTTTGAACACCATAAAATGAGCGAGGGCTATCTCGCGAAACGCGTAAAGTATAATCTGTATGTTTTGTTTTTAATTTTGTGAGAGTAAAATCTTGCATTTTAAGAATAAATACTTTTTTAATGTAATAAGCCTTTAGCTCGGGCTTTTTATCCTGCACGTACGCCGGGTCCATTTTTTTCTTTTTCATTGGCGTCTTTCTCCCACCGGACATCGGAGCGGAGCATCAGTGACCTGCGGCTGCCGTACTAAGGGCTACGGTATATAAATTGCCCAGCAAGCCCATATGAGTGTTGTGCCTCTATATTATAAGCACAACACCCCAAGGTGAGAATCCAACTGTATTCAATACCTAAATTTGTTCTAACAGTATAACACTATTGTGGGCCCCCTCTTTTTTCCTCTTTTTGCTGAAATCAGTGTGATACGCATTTGTAAATGAGGGCACATCAGTTCTCCTCTGACCATGCGTAGGGGGCCTTTGTGAACCTCGGTACCCTTCCTCTGCTGCATTATCTCTGCTCTGTCTACGTCAAGGCGATACTGCAGTGAGATTTCTGCAGTGAAATATGCTATATAGGGATACGCAAAGCGCTATATAGTTTCCTCTGAGCTAGCCCGGAATAAAATACAGCAAAATAACAATTTGTGATCAGGACCATCACTAACAATAGGTTCCAATCCATAATGAACTATACAAAATATGGAGAATGTAAATAATTAATACTTAACTTTGAATAAATAAATACACAATAAAAGTATCTGATAACATTGATGCAATCTCCTTCCTGTATAACCCCCACCCAACAACCACATTGCCCCCTTATCAGGGGGGCGAACAACAATGTGTGAATTGGTTCCCAATGTTTTGAATTCATGAATTTATCCTCTGATTGCATTAACCATCTTAGATGTTTTTGATTGCTGAAATTTGAGCAATTCACGTTCTAATATAGACTGGAAATTATCCATTATTGGAGCCCTGGATTAGACAGGAAAAAAAAATGTATTTTGGTCACATTTCTATTATGTGTTATAGGCAATTCTTTAGACTCCAGTGTTTCCTTGACAGATAAATGTCTGTTTACCATAAATAATCTCATGAATCTATTGTGCCCCCCAAAGGTCTGTTTCTGATTTTATGGGGGGCACAATATGTTAGATAAAATAATAAAAAAAATAAATGTAAAAAAATACTAAAAATAAAATATTTAAAAAACAAAGACAGTCCAGACTGAAACTTTAAGCTCCGCCTGGTGACCTTAAAGGGGTTTTGCCTCAATCTTATTTCATACCTCCTGCAGCCAGCTCTTCAGCTCTCTGTGCTCATAAGGGGGTGTATGTGAATTGTTTGAAGTGCATATCATGTGACCCTGCAGGATAACATCACCAGACCTTTCCTCCCTCTAGTCAAAGAAAGGTCTGTTTGTGTATAGAGCTGTGAGTAGTTACAATGTGGCTCAGAGGTAAAACTTTTGCCTCCAGCCACAAGTGTCCTTGGTTCAAATCCCTGCAGGAACCAAACCTGAGGATTTTATTTCTCTTTATCAATACACAGACCTGATTAAGGTTTCTTTTTTAATTTATATGCACTGTTGACTAATTACAAGTACAGAGGACAGGCTAGAATGACGCACTGGGTTTGAACACTCAGTAGCTGCCTGAGAGGAGAGGTGATGTCTGAGCATGTGCGACCAGGACTGAGGAGCTCTCAGCCCCGGTCGTATCCCCTGGAGACGAGCTGTAAACAATGTATCACTAAGGGAGAAGCTAAGACAAAAATGGGCCAGAATTTTTAATAGTGATGAATGGTGAAAATGTTTATTATTTAATTTACAAACTTCCCACGTCAATTTTACTTCGTGGCAAAACCCCTTTAAGACTTTAAATCACCCATATATAAACATGATGGAAAAATGATACATTTACAAGGCTTACAGTATTTTAGCACCACTTTTGCTGTTAAAAAAGATAAATAAAAAATGTGAATTTTACTTAATATTATTTAAAAAAATAAATATTATTAAAAAATTAACCTAAAATAAAGCTTAACATATCATGAAAAAGGGGGATAAATGACCCGGTCAGTAAGTGGTTTATTAAATAAAATAGTATCACATTCTAACTTTGTCAGTCCAACACTTTTCTTCTTTTGCAGCTTGTGTATATGGAGGCAATTAATTAAACAACTTTACATAGAGACAAACTAACTTCAAACTAACAATGTTTGAAACGATAATAAAAGACACAATAAGACACAAATGACCTTATATACTGCGGTTTTCGTTCTCACATATAATATTGAATTTACTCATGTTGGTAGATATTGGTAATGTATATGCTTCCTGGGTTTCAGCACCAAAAATGTTAGCACATGTTGATAAGACTGAATTTAGGGTCAAGCAGGGGTGGCTACTCCTTCATTTTGTGGAACCAAATGTGATATGTAGGAGAGAAAGAAGGACACACACAAGAGTCTGGTAAGATTGCTTACCAAAATGCTTCTCTGGTTTATTGATAAGTTAGTTTGTCTCTATGTAAATTTGTATAATTAATTGTCTCCATTAAAACTTTACTAGAATGGCTTGATGAAATGAATGCTGAGAAAACTCATTGTCATACAGCTGTTGATATACCTCCTTTGTAGGAGGAAGGTAGGGTGCACCATTTATGAATAGAAAAACTAGTTATAAAGGACGTATCCAATACAAAAAGGGAACACTTATCACTATATTCTCCTGTCCACACCTCACGGGTAGAAGCAAATGTAAAAAGAACTTTAAACACCTCATAAAGTAGTTTAAACCAACTTTCCCTTATAGTTCCTCCAAGATACAGGAGAAAGTCTCTTGTAATGAATTCTTAACCCTTTATTCTCTCACAGTGTCATGGTGGCAAGGAAATCATGCACCTTGCTGCTGGTAATTAGACAGGTAGGGTATAGCTTAAGGAGCCCTTTTATAAGCTTTAGATTGGTATAGGTTTCACCAGTAACCAGTTTGTGGGTAAATCCTAAAGTTTACCTGGAGATTTCCAACAAATGTGATAATGTGGGGATGATGTGTGTGACAAAACTGACCCATTGCCTCTTCTTAAACTTGTGGTTAAAGGAGTTTTCTTACCATAGACATTGATAGCATATCAATAGGGTATGTCATCAATGTCTGTTAGTTGTGGGTCTCGCCACTAGGACCTGCTCGTATCTTGAAAGCTGTGAAACCTCTCCATTTTAAACAGAGAGCTGGTAGGAACTTTGCTATTGCAATCAAAGGGAGTTCTGAGTACAGCCAAGCGTGGAGAGGTTTTGGAGCTTGTTCGCAAGATAGGTAGGGGATTAAAAAGTGGGATCTACACCTATCAGAAATTGACAGTATATCCTATGCCTCCAATGTCTATGGTGGAAATACTCTTTTAATCATTGACATTACCTGTTAGGCTATCTGACAAATCCTTTGCCTTCTCAGACAGAAGGACCAGAGATTTAGATGCTTATGTGACTTATTTACTTCTTTATTTAATTTTTCCAGTTTTACCTCTTTATTTAGATAGTCCTTCACCTTTACTGCAGTATTGTAGATTATTTCTTTAGAATTGATTTACTTGTACAGTATTACAAAATACATTGATAGAAGCCATGTTATTACTAGCATATTTTTAAGTATAATCAGTCCATGAATTACTGTTTATCCAGTATCTGTCTTCTACTGTTCATCTCTGGCCTCATAATAATATAGTAGCATTTAGGAAAAAATATGCAACTCAAAATACCGATCTCTGAAGCCAATATAGCAAAAATCTCTACAGAAACCATGTTCTTCCCTGTACTGTTCAGATAGGCCGGGATGCTACAGATCCACACACTGCAGAATACCAGCATGCTGAAGGTGATGTACATCGCTTCATTATAGATATCTGGTAATGTCCTCACCATGAAAGCCAGAACAAAACTCACAGCTGCCAGAAACCCCAAAAAACCCAACAAGAGATAAAAGGTCAAAACAGAACCTTCATTACACTGGATGATGATCTTCCCAGGATTAGAATCAATGTCCAGCTCCTGATAAGGAGGGGAAACTGATAAACCAAATAAACACCATTTAGAATCTGAACAAGTGGGGGCAGATCAATACCACAGAATTGGGCAGTTTATTTCCCCTTTCCATTTCCTCCAGGAGCTTCCAGGTCTGGTGTCTTTGAAAGCAATAGAAACCATAATGGTCTTGGCCAGATAGAGGACAAAGCAACAGTGAAGGTGATTCCAGTGGAGATTTGCCGTAGCTCGCAAGTTATCCGGGCGACCAATGAAGAGGAACACACATAGTAAACTCAACTTGAGGGACAGAAGAAGAATGAAGCTGATGTTCTGATTATTGGCTCTTACTATAGGAGTGTCCAAGAAGGAAATGAAAATCCCTGATACAGAGAGAGTTAAAATCAGAGATAGTCCAGACATTGAAGAAAACACTGCAGCCATGAAGTCCTGGTCATACGACAGGAACTCTATCTTTTTTGGGAGACACTCATCTTTGTCCTCATTTGGCCAATGATCATTAGGACATTTCTGGCAATTTTCAGTATCTGGAAATAATATAAGAAATCTATACAAAATATGATAAAGGGTCCTGGTGGAAATATGGACGAAGTTGGTTTAACATTTAGGGTGGCATGTATGAACGGGGCTGCACCAAAATATCTGGCGTCTTTTCAGCTCGATATCAGGCGCATACTACTATTTACTTTAAATCAGTGTATAGTTCAAGTAGAAGGTAAGCATAATATTATGCCATGATTAAGGACCCTTGTGTATATATATATATTTATTTATTAGGTACACCTGTCCAACTGCTCGTTAACACTTAATTTCTAATCAGCCAATCAAAATGGTGGCAACCAGTGCATTTAGCATGTAGACATGGTCAAGACAATCTCCTGCAGTTCAAACCCAGCATCAGTATGGGGAAGAAAGGTGATTTGAGTGCCTTTGAACGTGGCCCTGGTTGTTGGTGCCAGAAGGCTGGTCCCGAGTATTTCAGAAACTGCTGATCTCCTGGGATTTTCACGCACAAACCATCTCTAGGGTTTACAGAGAAGGGTCCGAAAAAGAAAAAAATCCAGTGAGGGGCAGTCCTGTGGGCGGAAATCCCTTGTTGATGCCAGAGGTCAAAGGAGAAGGGGCAGCCCTGGTTCGAGCTGATAGAAAGGCAACAGTGACCCAATACCCACCCTTACAACCAAGGTAGGCAGAAGAGGCATCTCTGAACGCACAGTACGGGCGAACTTTGAGGCAGAGGGGCTACAGCAGCAGAAGACTACACCAGGTGCCACTCCTTTCAGCTTAAGAACAGGAAACTGAGGCTCCAATTTGCCCAAGCTCATCGAAATTGGACAGTAGAAGATTGGAAAAACGTTGCCTTGGTCTGATTTAGTCTCGATTTCTGCTGCGACATTCAGATGGTAGGGTCAGAATTTTGGGGTCAAAAAAACATGAAAGCATGGATCCATCCTGCCTTATATCAACGGTTCAGGCTGGTGGTTTGGGGGTGTCATGGTGTGGGGAATATATTCTGGCACCTTTTTGGGCCCCTTGGTACCAATTGAGCATCGTTGCAACGCCACAGCCTACCTGAGTATTGTTGCTGTCCATGTCCATCCCTTTATGACCACAATGTACCCTACATCTGATGGCTACTTTCAGCGGGTAATGGGGCCATGTCATAAAGCTGGAATCTTTCAGACTGGTTTCTGAACATGACACATGAGTTCACTGTACTCAAATGGCCTCCACAGTCACCAGATCTCAATACCAATAGAGCATCTTTGGGATGTGGTGGAACGGGACGATTCGCATCATGGATGTGCAGCCGACAAAATCTGCGGCAACTGTGTGATGCCATCATGTCAATATGGACCAAAATCTCTGAGGAATGCTTCCAGCACCTTGTTGAATCTATGTCACGAATAATTGAGGCAGTTCTGAAGGCAAAAGGGGGTCCAACCCGTTACTAGCATGGTGTACCTAATAAAGTGGCCGGTGAGTGTATATATATATATATCACCCAGATGTCTAATCTCAGTGAAGTAAACGTCAGCAGTTTTATAACGGCAACCCTAGGTTACTGTCACCTTGGTTTTTAGTATGGCTGTTGGTATCACTCATTCCAGGCCAGTTCTTTACTGGAGCAGTGTTAGTTGGACTGACTGTTCTCATGTATTCAGGCCAAGTTTACCTGGCCTCATTTAAGCCTGCTTAGTTGGGTGGAGGATGGGGGGATGTTTGTCTGCCAAGAGTGAGTTGGAGCAATAAACAGAGCTAAAGAGAGAGAGACTCTGTCTTCTCCCCGGCTGGAAAAAGACAATATGCTGGACTTTGTGAGTACTGTGGTTGGTACTGCATGGTTGGCCAGGACCACTGATAGAAAGGTTTTCTCTATATGTTAGTTAGCGGCTAGATGGCCCAGGATTTATGTTATTAAGTTTTTTTCCCCATTTGCTATTGTTCACACAGACTGTGTATATTTCTGTTGTGGCTGAAGACAAGACATCTGGATTATGTTTACTTATGGCTAAATTAATGTCAAATCTCCTAAACAGAGATCCCTCACAATATATATAAATATTTACAGCATCTCACAAAAGTGAGTACACCCCTCACATTTTTGTAAATATTGTATAATATATTTTGATGGGACAACAATGAAGATATGACACTTTGATACAATGTAAAGTAGTCAGTGTACAGCTTGTATAATAGTGTAAATTTGGTGTTCTCTCAGAATAACTTAACACAGCCATCAATGTCTAATCGACTGGCAACAAAAAATTACACCTCTAAGTGAAAATGGACAAATTTTATCCAGATTGCCATTTTCCCACCAGAGTTTCATGTGACTTGTTAGTGTTACAAGGTCTTAGGTGTGAATGGAGACCAGGTGTGTTCAATTTATTGTTATCGCTCTCATACTGGTCACTAGAAGTTCAACATGGCACCTCATGGCAAAGAACTTTCGTTGGATCTATAAAAATAATTGTTGCTCTACATAAAGATGGCCTAGATTATAAAAAGATTGTCAATACCATAAAACTGAGCTGCAGCATGGTGGCCTAGAACATACATAGTTTTAACGAGACAGGTTCCACTCAGAACAGGTCTTGTCATGCTTGACCATAGAAGTTGAGTGCATGTGCTAGGTTCTACATAGATTTGTCTCCGATTCTAAATCTTTTATTAAAGATACCTATGATTTTTGAGGAAGCTAAAATAGGTTAGTGTTCCAACATCATTGAGACTAGTATCCTTTGATATTTTCAGTTGTGAGACAGTGACATGTGGCTTTATTGAGGGAAGATACGTTTCCCCTAGAACACTATCATATTTGACTATATGGATCGCATGGATAGATGCGTGTCACCGAGTGGCCTGGACTCGGTGAAGGGAGAGCACGACAGTCTGTGTGTCAGTAGCACTACGCTACTGACATTTTGTAGTAGAAGCGGTTCCCAATCTGCTTGTGTCCGGGTCGCTTTTCCGGAGTGGTCAAAGAGCCGTGGTGGCCACTCCCACGCCCCAAGTGAGGCGGGCTCAGGCCTATAAAGCCTGGGTCTGCAGGCCTGCCCAGGGCTGCTGGTGGAATGCTACAAGCCACATGGTAAGCAGCCCTGTTACTGCGTGTAAAGGTCTCTGTACAAGAGGCACTTAGTGTATCTCTTGTGTAGTCAGGGCCATTACTGTTTAGTTAGAGCTCAGCCGAGCAGGATTTTGTTTTGTATGTTTTTGCCTGACATTAAGGCTGTTTTAAATTTTGTTGCCTTTTAATAAACCCAGGCATAGCCTGGACTTGGACTTTTTACGCTGTGTCCCTGTCTCTGTCTGCCAAAGCCCAGGCTGCTACCTGAACGTTGAGGCTAACCCCCACATATGGTGCTTCGGATGGGGGCGGGACAGACGTTTAAAGAGACATACACGCGTTTAATGGACCTTTTTCTGCAATTGTTGCAAAGGGGGCAACGGCCGTGGAAAGTGCTCGATAGCGCTACACTCTATGTCCTGGGTTAAAGCTGCAGCTTGCGCAGCAATCAGAAAACCGCCAGATGGATGAATTTTTTAAAACAGCTTATCCGGGAAAAACAGTAGCCTTCAGCTGATGACAGCAACCACAAAAGGGTGCATGAGGAACCAGGGGGCCCGGGCCGAAACCAATGCCCTGCTCTTTAAAGCTAACCGTCTCGCCTTAAAGGAACAGCAACATATTAATAAGCCTCCAAGAGCAAGTCCTGGCCGTGACGCAAAATATGCAGAGAACCCAAGCTCGCTTACCACCCACCCGTGCTGCCGTGCAGTCTTCCCTGCAGAAAATGACGCGCACCAGACGACGTTGAGGCCTCCCTACGGGTCTTTGAAAGAGTGCAGAGCAAGAGAAGCTACCGATGGCTCAGTGGGCTAAGTGTTTGGCGCCGTTCCTAACGGGGGAGCCGCAAAGGGCGTATTTCGACCTCAGTGAACAAGACGCCAAGGACTATCTTAATTAAAAGGCGAGATCCTGGCTCGCTGGGGTAAACAACAATGGCGAGCCCAACGGTGCACAATTGGACTTTTTCTGACCATCTTCCCGCGCGCTCTCAGATGTATGACCGAATCCACTTGGTGAAAAAGTGGCTACAACCCAGAGTCTACACCCTGCGCAGATAGTGGAAAGAGTCATCTTGGACAAGTTCGTCCGTTCCTTCTCTCCTGGGATCCAGCGCTGGATTGGAAAAGGCGACCCCAAAGAGGGCGGAGCAACTGGTTAACCTGGTTGAAAGGTAACAAAAGCCACCGAGGACTTGCTTCAAGCAGCCTCCCCGGGACCCCCTAATCCAGGGACAGCACATCGTCCGGAAAAATCTGGTAAGACTGTCCCATAAAATAAGGGGGTAAAAAGTATCCCAAAGGGTGGTGGCTCAGAGGGGACTCATTGGGAAGGAAAGGACCCAAATGGACAGCTCGGTCCAGGGAGGAGTCTCAAGGAGACCGGAGCCGCATACTGTGCTGGCGGTGTCACGGATCTGGACATGTTCCTGTGAACTGTCCCCTTACAGTTGAGCCGATGGAGTGCGACACCGTGAGGCGAAGGTCGATGTTTGCCCTACCAGTGTGCTCTGCAGAGACTGAGTCAGAGACCGATCATCAGCTTTTGTCACATAAAGTTAATGACAAATCCAGTGACGGCTCTACAGACTCGGGGGTCTGGTCAAAACTGGTGCACGGAAAGCCCTGTCGACCCAACATCACTCACTGGCCCGCGTGGTTAGGGGTCCTGTGTGTCCATGGGGACACCAAGGAATACCCAACTGCTCTAGTAAAAACTTGAGACTCCTTGTGGTGTTGCCTCACATGAGGTGGTGGGGTCAGGACCCTCTTCCCTACGGTGATCCAGGGAGAGACTTCCCCCTATTTTGGGACTTGGGCAGAAAAAATGTCACCCCCCCACGGTAAATATTAATAATGATGTTGATGTATATCATGTGTATCCGGAGCCATTTGACCCTGATTCCATGGTTCCAGCCGTAGGGATGACCACGGAGACTGGTGATAATTTCCCTTTAGCTGTTCTGGCTGGTGAAACGGAGGAACAAGAGGAAGGGTCTACTATGCCAGACCTAGAGGTCTCGAGGAAAATTTCGGGATTTGCTCAACTCAGAGATCCCACCTTGGTTAAAAGCCAGGGAAAATGTGAGATCATAAATGGGGTCCCCTCAAAAACCCAGGGCCGATACTGTTTTCCCCAAAGGGCAGTCAACCATGACTGTTATACCGGGTGGACAAATTTTCGGGTGGAGGTTGTGGAACAACTAGTGGTACCCCAGCCCTACCGGAGAATGGTTTTAAGACCTCTCTCATAAGCACGTGTTAGCAGGCCATTTAGGTATGGAAAAACCAAAGAGCGCATTCCTGCAAGGGTTTTTTTTTTGGCCAGGGGTGTACACTAACGAAAAGTTGTACTGTGAGTCCTGCCCTGAGTGCCAGCTAACACTCCGATGCCCCATTTCCGAGCCCTCGGGTTTGCCCTTGCCCATATAGAAGTACCCTTCGAAAGGAAGCGATGGATCTAGTGGGCCCACGGTGAAGTCTGGCAAGGGCCAACAGTACATATTGGTGGTGCTGGACTACGCCACCCGGTACCCAGAAGCTGGGGCCCTTTAAACGGAAACTTCCTCTAAAAGTATTGCCAGGGAATTGTTCTACATGTTTCTCCCGCCCTGGCCTAGCCAAAAGAGATCCTGACTGACCAGGAACCCCTTTATGTCAAGGGTTATGAAAGAATTATGCAAGTTGTTAAACATCAAAAATCTGAAAAACATCTGTATATCACCCACAAACAGACGGCCTGGTTGAAAGTTCAATAAGACCCTAAAAAGCATGTTAAAAAAGGTGGTTAGTAAGGATGGGAAGGACTGGATTGTCTTCTGCCGTACCTAAGTACTCCCGTCCGGGAAGGTTCCACAGTCGTCCACAGGTTTCTCCCCTTTTGAGTTGGTCTATTGTAGACATCCACGGGGCCTTCTAATATAGCTAAAGAAACTTGGGAGGGACGGGGCCTTCTAGATATAGCTTTAGAGACTTGGGAGCACGAGTCAACACCTTACAAGAGTGTTATTGAGCACATTTCCCTTATGCAGGACCGTATCGCGGCTGTCATGCCCATCGTTAGGGAACATTTAAAAGCAGGCCCAGGAAAGCCCAAAGCCGGGTGTATAACAGGGCTGCCAAGGTGGGACCTTCAACCCGGGGGATCGGGTTCTCGTATTTGTGCCCACCTTGGAAAGTAAATTTCCCAGCTAAGTGGCAGGGACCTTATGAGATAATTGAAAAGGTCGGGGAGGTAAATTATAAAGTCTATCAGTCGGGCAAAAAAAAAATAGAACAGCTTTATCATGTAAATTTTATTAAACCTTGGAAAGACCCTGACAGCTGTAAGTACCCCCCAGAGTGTTTCAGAGGTGCGTATATCAGAGTCCCTGTCCAAGTCCCAAAAACAGGAACCCTCAAATTCGTTTAGAGAAATAAGGATGCGGGTTTTCCTGAGTTACCAGGCGCACAAAAGTTATAGAGCATGACATTGTCACCAGGACCGGGAGCAAAGGTTTCATCTGAAACCGTAAACCGGGTTCCAGAAGCTCGTAGACGGGCCATATCAAGGGAAGTCAAAAAAAATGTTGGACCTCGGAGTAATTGAGGAGTCCAGAAGTGAGTGGGCCAGCCCTATTGTGCTGATACCAAAGCCCGATGGTTCATTACCTTCTGTAACGACTTCAGGAAGCTAAAATGAGGTCTTGAAGTTTGATGCGTATCCAATGCCGAGAGTGGGCAAGTTGATTTGAGAGGCTAGGTCAGGCCAATACTTCTCTACTCTTGACCTTACTAAAGGTTATTGCAGGTACCCCTTACCAAAAGGGCCAAAGAAAAGACCGCTTTGCCCCCCCAGATGGTCTTTTTTCAGTACGTCGCTTACCATTTGGGTTGCATGGGGCCCCAGTAACTTTCCCAAAGGTTAAAGGATATACTTCTCAAACCCCATCGTCGTTATGCCTCAGCGTATCTCGACGACATAATTATCTTCAGTGAGGGCTGGGACAGCCATCTATCTAAGGTACAGGGTTTTGCTTGATTCGCTTAGAGAAGCAGGCTTACAGCAAATCCAAGAAAGTGTGCCTTAGGGCTGGGAAAAAGCCCGGTACCTGGGGTATGTAATTGGGAGGGGGGTTTATAAAACCCCCAATTCAATAAAGTAGAGGCTTTTACAAGGCTGGCCCCAACCTACAAAAAGAAGCAAGTAAGGGCCTTTTTTAGGGATTGTAGGGGATTATCGAGGTTCATTCCGAACTTCGCTAGCATAGGGCCCCTCCTCTCACAGACCTGACAAGGCACAGTAAATCAGTTATGGTTACCTGGAGCCAAGAGGCGGAAAGGGCCTTTCAAACGTTAAAAGTGTCCCTGTGTAAACAACCAGTTCTAGTCACCCCTAACTTTAAAGAGGAGTTTATTGTACAGAACAATGCGTCTGACGTGGTGCTAGGTGCAGTACTTTCCCAGGAGGTAGATGGAGAAGAGCACCCCGTCACATATCTAAGCAGGAAGCTCACGCCACCGGAGCATAACTATAGTATTGTTGAGCGTGAGTGTTTGGCCATCAAGTGGGCCCTTGAGTCCCTCAAGTATTACCTACTGGGAAGACACTTTAGGTTAATCACGGACCATTCGCCACTAACCTGGATGTCCCAGGCAAAAGAGAAAAATTCCAGAGTCACAAGGTGGTTCTTGACGTTACAAAATTATAGCTTTTCCGTGGAATATAGGGCTGGAAAGCTACAGGGCAAGCGACCGCTGTCAAAAGTCCACTGTTTGATGGCTAAAAGTGTCCGACCCCACAGGGTCGAACAGAGGGGAGGGTAATGTGAGACAGTGACAGTGGCGTTAATTTAGGGAAGATACGTTTCCCCTAGAACACTCTCAATGTGACTATAGGAGCGCATGGGCAGATGCGTGTCACTTTAGTGGCCTGGACTCGGTGAAGGGAGAGCCGACAGTCTTGTTGTCATAGCACTACGCTACTGACATGTGTAGTAAAGAGGTTCCAATCCGCTTGTGTCCCCGGGTCGGCTTTTCCTGGAGTGGTCAAAGAGCCCGGTGGGTGGCCACACCCACGCCCCAGGTAGGGCGGGGCTCAGGCCTATAAAGCCTGGGTCTGCAGGCCTGTCATGGCTGCTGGTGGAATGCTAAAAGCCACATGGTAAGCAGCCCTGTTACTGCGTGTAAAGGTCTCTGTACAAGAAGCACTTAGTGTGTCTCTGGTGTAGTCAGGGCCATTACTGTTTAGCTAGAGCTCAGCCGAGCAGGATTTGTTTTTGTATGTTTTGCCTGACTTTAAAGGGCCCTTGTGATTTTGTTGCCTTCTAATAAACCCAGGCATAGCCTGGACTTGGACTTTTTACGCTGTGTCCCTGTCTCTGTCTGCCAAAGCCCAGGCTGCTACCGGAACGTTGAGGCTAACCCCCACACAGTTTATATACCTCTATTGACCATGAATGTTGACTTTGGGCCATAAATAAGATACTTGTACAGAATTTTCTAATGATGGTAAGGAATTCATTCTCACATTACTCAATTTGATTCTTACTAGTAATTAGTTTTTATTTAGTGATAAATTCTTCTACAATTATGTGGGACTGCTATGGGCACAAATATGGAACCCACCTATGCCAACTTTTTTGTTTCTTTTCTGGAGGAGGACTGGATCTATGTATCCCACCACTTAAGCAGGGTACTGAGGTGGTGGAGATGCATAGACAATGTTTTTGTTATTTGGGTGGGCACAAAGGGTGAATTACTGGATTTTCGTGTCTTTTTAGACAATATACACCCTAACATTAAATTTAAAATTTCTTATTCCAGAGAAAGTGTCTCTTTTTTAGGTACTAAGGTCATCTTTGATGGATCAGCTTTTCACACAGAAATAAGTACCAATCATAATACTTTATTACACTACAGCAGTTGTCACCAAGCTAGTATGAAGAATTAGACATATTCTTGATAGATCAGATAGATGTGAAGAGGCATTAGATAATATGTGTTCAAAATTCTTGAAACGCTGTTATCCTCGTAATCTTCTAACTAACTGCACTGTAATCACTTATATGTCTGCAGAGCCTGTGCACACTGTTATCTATCACTATATGGTCACTGTATGGAGGAAATATATGGTCTGCAGAACCTGTATACACTGCTATCTACCATTATATGCTCATTTTAAATGTTCATGGTCGGGGGAGGGGCTGTCAGAGGGGGCATCCAAAAGTTTGCTATGAGCTCCAGCTTTCTCTAGTTACACCTCTCCTGTCACCATTTTTCTGCTGTACGCTGCTAAATCATCCAGCTGTTAATCATTTTAGTTTTTGAGTGATGCAGGTTTGGTATGGTTATTTCCTTATTACTTCTCTGTTTAGTTTTGTTGTGGTGAAATCCACCATCTAGCTACACTGTCCAATATCTTTTTATATATTTTCATGTCTGCTCTTGGTATACCCTTTTGTCCTTTCTGTTCTCATAACCATCGAATCAATATATTTGCTGCATTTTTGTGCCTTTTGGCTCCTGTAATAAATTGTTACTGTTCAGGCTTCATATACGTTATAGTGTTGGAGATATGTACCAGATATATTGGATATATGTCCTTCTGGACATGAGATACAGTCATGGCAACAGGAATGGTGGCTTCCTTTTGGAGATCGTCGAGTTCCTGGCAAACAAACTCCAGAACATAAACTTCTAGGAATCTAAAGAAAAATATAAATGTAGATGAGATTGTTGTTTCCCTTGTCAGGCCCAATATTCCAACAGAAGACAACTCATAAAAAAGCCATTGCAGAAACATCCAAAAAAGCTGAAATAATATTTCAAATAACAATAAAATGCAAATGTATTTTAAAGGTATCTCTGTTATGTTGATTTTCCAGAATCCAGTCCAGACCAAAAAATAAATTTAAAATATCCCAGACCAGACCCAAAAAACTGATCAGACGATAAAGAAAAAACGGAAATATCTCGGTCATGATTGTGCCTGAAACACCTCCGGCTTTTGGCTCTGGTCGCCGGCCATGGCCAGTACGATGTAAACCCTGGTTTTTTACCTAATACTGCATTTCTTATCAATAGTGTGAACTGGTTTATTCTGTGCTGGGTGCTGATTGATTCCTGGCCAACGCCCCCCCGGCCAGGAAACTTCCAGCACACTTTTGGTTAACTTTGCTCCTTCTTGAGTGACAGCTTTCTTCCCCCTATCTGGTCTTTTGTTTCTTCTGCCTATTCCTCAGTTCTACCGGTCTTCTGTGCCTATATAAGGGGTCTGCTTCCTTCCTGGTTTGCCTGCTATAGTGGTTCAATTGCCCTACAGTTCACCTGCTCTCTCTTGTTACCTTCTGTATTACTCTGACCTTTGCTTGGATTACGTTTACTCTCTGCCTCACGATTCTGTACTTCGCTGCCCATGTGTTACCGACCTTGGCCTGCCCGACTACGTTTTCTTGTTCTGTGGTTGTTTGTCTCTGTTTGTGTTTTTCACTGTGCTCAGTGCAGTTATCAGTCATCTGGTTGGGGCCGACCTGTTAAGGAGTCGGGTTCCCCAAAAAGCAGGGACAGAGGCTGGGACCTGAGTCAGGACCTCACTTGTCTGTGTCTTTGTGTACGTCCCTGACAGTCCCTGACAATCTCATTGTCGATATCAAATATAAACTGGGAAAGGGTTTGGAATCTTCTTCTTACCTTATCTTTCCATGTTATCCTCTCTGGGGATATACTGTAGTTAGCTGTTTATCTTCCATTAGAGATGGATTGAAGCTGCCCACAAAAACCCGCATTGGCATATATTTAGTGGGCCCTTTGGGTTTTCTTCCTTCTCGTTTTAAACCCCGTTCCCCAATTCCATTTTTTCCCCGCATTTCTCCTTTCTCATTACATCTAAAGTATTCATCGTATTGACCACTGAATCCGATATTATTTATAAATGTTCTCAACTTAGAAAAGAAGAAAACACTTGAGTTAAAATCTTTAATTCCAATAGTCTAATATCTAAAGGTCAGTCAAATTGACAGTATAGGTCAGGATTGCTCTAGCTTTGCCCAGCCATGTGAAGGTCTATCAATATGACTGATAGTATGGGTGAAGATCATTCTAGCTTCGTCCAGCCACGTAAAGGTCTATCAATATGGCTAATAGTATGGTTCATTATTGTACTAGCTTTGTCCAGCCATGAAAAGGTCTGTCAATATGGCTGGTAGCTAGAACAATCCTGACCCATACTATGTTCAGCCTTGTAAAGGTCTATTAATATGTCAGAATAGGTCAGAATAATTTTAGCTTTGTCCAACCATGAAAAGGTCTATCAATATTACTGACAGCATGGGTTAGGATCGTTCAAGCTTTGCCCAACTGTTCTTACTTCATCTAGTCTTTACTTAATAGTTTGCACTATTTTCATGTAAAACCCCAGCAAAAGACAAGGGGACATTCCCTCCATCTGGAGAAAAAAGGATTCAATCTCCAGAAAGGAAAAGCCTTCTTTAGCATGAGAACTGATTCTGTGGAATCGCCGACCAAGGAGCTGGTCATAGCAGGAATATTAATACCTATATAGCCATATAAAACATCTAGATCCAGTCTGATGGCAACTTTTGGATCAAGAATGAAATATTCCTTTAGGGCAGATTTGGTTCTTGCCTCTTGGTCTTCAAAGTATTCATTAGTAGGGGAAATAAAATTTTAAAAAACTCCCTATCGCATCCCTTCATTCACATTTTTCTTTATTCTTGGTTGAACTTAATGGACATATGTCTTTTTATCAACCTTACTAACTATGGGCGACATGTCCGAAAATTGGCGCCGCCACGGCAGTTTTTAGGCGCATTTAATTCGTGTAAAATGCACCTGAAAGTACAATCCTTTCAAAAATCTGGCATCTGGTATACCTTGTATAATAAATTAGATTGCACCTAAAAAGGCGCATTGCACAATAAAACCCGATAGGTGCATGCCCCCTACAGAGGCGCACAGCATTATCATCTGTTGATATTTAATGGACATCTCTTTTTAGCACTTCTAACTATGGGCACATGTCTGCGATAATTGGCCGCACTTTTAGGTTTATTTGGTGACCTGACCATACATTCATTTATAAATCTGGTACTGGTCCTAAATAAATTATGTACCTTTGCACAATAACTAACCAAAACTATATGCAATCGTATTGGGACATGTTGCACTATGTTTCTATGTAACTATATGAATCTATAGCTTGACACTTCCTGAGCCTGATTATTTTGTCATGTTGGTTATCCAGCCTTCCTGAGCTTTACTACTACTCCTCTTTTCTCCTTCATACCAAACTTTCTACACATCTAACTAAGGTGGAACTCTCAGTTTTGTCTACCGAACTTTACATCTGATCATGTGTGGTGGCCTTTCTTACATAATGTGTACTTCTCAGCACGTGAACTGGTTTACATCTCGTATATGTCACAGGGAAATGATGAAAATAGGGATTTGATCAAATCACGGAAGATGTTAAAATAATAACTCTGTGGGGTGATTTCCCTAAAGAAAGTCAGTGATTTGATCAAATCCCTGAACTGTTTTAGAGAAAAGATTAATCATCTCCCTTAGGGATTTGATCAAATCCCTATTTTTATCATTTCCCTGCGACATATAGATATTTTATACTTTCACTCACTTTATGTTGAAACTTAAATGGTTTCAGTTGTTTTGCTCCAGTTTTCTGTAAGAAGGTATATAAGTCATGGAGAGCATGTGCCATGGTCATAACTGACACAGATACTCGGGAGGTTGCTGGATCTCCAGAATAATTGAAAAGTCCTGCATATGTCTCTCTTCCCATACAGTTATGAAGGGGTAATCGAGCAACTGCTGAAAATAATTTATTTTTGCTTTTATTCTCTGAGTAGCATAAATGTGAATAAATCCATATGTCCTCCAAAATCTTATCATGTGGTCGCTTGGATGGATGAAAAGTATGTAAACGTTCCTGTAGTCCAGGGATAAAACGTAATGGAGAAGTAAACACCAAACTGCGATCCAGTCTATAATCCATATTTGGATGCATGAGTTCTATGGCAAGTGCCCACGATGCTGGAAGGATAATGGTTCTTTGCTCCAGACAAGATGATAAATCCTTAAGTGCATCCATAAAATACCTTGTTAATGTCCCACAAATAATCAAAATCTCAGAAGTTAAGGATTTGAGAATTTGGAATTTTTTTTATAAAACTCTGTAAAAGAATCTTTAAGTATAAATTCAGTACAGATCCCATAGTTAGTCAGAATCTGGATCAGATTTTCAGCTTCACGTTTTCCAGGATCATCGTTTGAGGTTAAAATCCTGACCCAATTCCATCCAAACTGTTTCAATAACTTTGCCATTGCCACATGTTGTGTCTCATAGTCTTGGACAGCTCGGAAAAAGTTTGGATACAGCATTCTGTTACTCAGACGAGGATCTCTGGCTCCATAACTGATCTAGAAACCGGAAATTCAGATGTATTATAACTCTTATATAACCTATTACTAAGACGTTCATTAGACATACATGAGAAATGCACTCCATTTTGTTGTCTAGATTCAAAATAAGATCAAATGTGGAAGATATGGCACAGATAGACTTTCATGATTGTTCTTCCTCTTTATTGCTCCATACAGTGATGTGTTGAACTCTCGATTATCCTGTTTAATTTTATTTACAGGTTTTAAGTTATCTTTTTTAGGTATATCAATAGGCAAAAATGTTCTCCATGTCACCCAAAGAGTATTTTGTGCCATGTATTTTGTCCTTGGACAGATTTTTAAGGGTCCATACTGTTCTGCAAGTTGTGTGTGTTCTGCATTTGGAAGTTCAGATCCTGGATCTGAATGAGAAGCTATAAAATATAAAGAAAAAAGGAGATGGCGCTCTTATGTGAAAGTACGTCTGATGGGAAATAAAATCTAGTATATAGATAAAATAAGGTGCTCACCTGATCGTGTTGTGCGAAATATTGTAGAGGCACAACACTCATAAACACTTGATTTGGCTTTAACAAAAAAGCCACACTGACAGCAGCCGCGTTGTCCTGAACTCTAATGCCGGAAGGACATCAGGAGATTTTAGGCGATAAAACAAGAAAAAAATGGAGCGGGCGCTCGTCTCCGTTTGGAATGAATCCTCGTGGATACCACCGTAGGTGCATAACGAGTTTCGTCCACGAGGATTCATTCCAAAAGGAGACGAGTGCCCGGTCCATTTTTTCTTGTTTTATCGCCTGAATGAGAAGCTAGTAACACTGTGAATCATTGATTGCATGGAAAGGAAACTGATGCTCACTGGGGCAGATGTGGGAGAGAATGGTCTCATGGAGGGATAAGAAAATGAGGCAACTAGCTGAGTGTCACTTAGAAGCTTGAAAAAAGGTAGAGGTGTCAGGGAAGCTAGTCTTAATCTCAGGCCACATCGAGTAGCAGAGTCTAAGAATACCCTGGTCCTCAAACTCAACCCCAACTCAACCCCTGTCAGGGAACTTGGACTTCACTGCATAGAACTCCCAGGTCACTAACCTCCACGTGACATCTGGCATGTAGTCAAAGTACAGATGGGTCAGGCAAAGACGTAGCAGGAGATCAGTACCGCCAGTGTACAAGCATAACGGGTCATGAGCTGGAGGTCAGGACAGGAAGAGTTCCTTCATAATTAAGGGAAGCCAAAGGTCAAACCAAAGTATCACAAATAGGGATGAGCGATTATAATCGACAAAGTTGAAATCGGCACGATTTTTAGGCTGATCGGAAATTTCCGATCACGCGATATTTTAGGTGACAATCTGCAGATAATCTATTACTATCGCGCCATTTTCAGCGCTTCCTGTCATTTTGGCGGCCAGCAAATCAGCTTAGAGCATAGAGCAGGGTGTGCTGGGTGTGCGACATCATGACTGTGATGTGTATGGTTGTCATTAACTGGAAAAATCAGATGACCTCGTTTTGCATAGAACAGCGTTTCCTGTTCAGTATCAGTGTTTCAGTGTCTCTTACTAGAGCAAGGCGTGTGCTACGTCTCTCTCAATACAGCTCAGCTCAGAGACACAGTTCTTCTCTTTATTCATACAGACAACTATGCTTTTAGCAGTGAACATTAGAATATAGGTAGATTAGAGAATATCAGTTCTTAGTTAGACAGAGACTTTTAAAGAAGCATCTAACACGGACGGACAGACAGGCTGGCTTTGGAAAGGAGGGTGTATTTTTGGAGTCCAACCTCTTTAAACCCTGCATTGAAATTGCATTTTTTACCACATTTTGGGCAGCACCTCGCCCCTGGAAAACGTGAAAATTTGTACCTTTTATTTTGTGCCCCCAGCCCCTTTAAAAATTTTTGATACGAAATTTTCTAGTAACTGTTGGTTTTTTCATTGGTGCAAAAATCATTTTTTGTTTTATCCTTTTAAACCTTTAAATAGCTGTATTTCATTTTGTGCAGCCCATTTTTGTTCAAAGAGCACCTTGATTTAAATTTGGATACAGAAATTTCTAGTAACTGCTGGTGTATTTCAGGGGTCAAGAAAAACCTTCGTTACCCGTATAATTTTTAAAAATAGCTGATTCAATTTGGTCCCCATTTTGTTCAAAGAGCCACTTTGTACTTAAATTTGGATGCAGAAAATTTTTGTATAACTGGGGTGTATTTATTGGTGAAAAAAAAAACTTTTGTTATCGGTATAACTTTTAAAAGCTGTATTCATTTTGGGTGCGGCCCAGTTTTTTAAAGAGCCACCTGGTATTTAAAATTTTGGATCAAAAATTTTCTGTAACGTTGGTGTATTTCTTTGGGTGCAAAACCACCTTTTTTACCGTATAACTTTTAATAGCTGTATTGCATTTGGGGGCCCCCCTTTTTTTCACAGAGCCCCTGTACGGCAATTTTGTAGAAAAATTTTCTGAAAATTTCTCGTTTGTCATTGCAGCAAGAAACGCAATTTCTCATCCGTGTAACTTTTTAATAGTTTTATTGCGCTCGGTGAATCTCAGTTTGGCGCAGATAGCGCACTTGTATGATAGTTTGTTGAAAACTATCAATTCCTAGTCCTAATGGGCAGTTGTAAATCCCTGGGACTGAAGGAAGAACACTGTTGATTTTGTCTTACCGTTCTTCCACCAGACCAGAGGTATTTCACAGGTATTCGATAGAAACAATTCTGTTTCTAATCCTAGTTGGCTGTTGGAAATTAGAGGGATTTAAGAATAGCTGTAATTTGCCGTCTATCAATAAGAGACTGTCAAAAACTCTTTTTAAATTTATATCTTTCTGAACATGGAGCGAAATTCAGGTGGTAAGCGAGCAGAGAGGGGTGTAGGACATGGAGGTAGAGGTATGAGAGAAGGTGCTCCTTCCAGTGCTGGCGACAACACGCAAGCCAGTGGATCTTCGGTTGCAGGACCGTCAGGCCTGGTCATTGCTGGGTCGATAACCTGTGAATCTCAGTAACAAACAGCATCGCCAATCTGTTCTTCAGTGGTTAATGCAACCTGCATCCAGCAGTCTTACCTCCTCGTCCTCCAAGTCACGGCCACAAATGTCGTCATCATCATCGTCAGCATCCATCCAACATGAAGCGAAGGCAGCCCAAATTTCAACTTGTGTACACCACCACTGTGGAAAATCCCTTTTCTGAAGACCTCTTTGATGACAAAATGCAGTTGGGGTCAGAAGGCATTTCAAAAGATCAAGAGGCCAAAGAGGATGATTTTGTCTACTCTGACGCCCAATCGCTGATGCCATCAGAGGAGGAAAAGGGAAAAGCCGTCAATTGGCAAAAATCCCGGGCGGTCAGAAAACGCCTTGCAGTGCCTGTTGCTATGTAGCCCGAAAGCTCCAGGATGTAGAATGTCAGGACGAGGAAGTCACCTGTGTTGATGATGATGAGATGAGACATTGCCGATCCAACGTGGTCTTTTCAGCAGAATTTGCTTGCGAGCGGCTTCATCACGGGACGAGGAAAAGACGATGGGGTGTGTCAGTAGGGTCCCCCACCTCAAAAAGGGAGAGGGCGGTCGCACAAGTCCGCTGAGATTTTTTCCACCAGCCACGATCAGCGGAAACACCCTTTCGCTTATCGCCATCGAAAAGGTCCAGGACCTCTCAAGCCTGGGCCTTTTTTCAGCAAGCCTCTGATTCACCCAGCGATGTCATATGCTGCCCAGTCTAGCAGCCAGCCTTCTGTCTTCCAGGTTTGGGAGCAGAAGAAACACTTAACCCAAAACCATCCCAAAGCCAAAAGCCTGAAAGTCGGCATACCCAGGCTTTTGGCCTTGGGAAATGTTGCCTTTCCGTCTGATGGACACAGATGGGTTCCACCATGTCATGGCCCTTCCCTGCCCCCAATACCAGATGCCGAACAGGCATTTCTTTTCCAGAAAAGCCATCCCTGCCCTGGCCAGCCACGTGTCATCTAAAATTTCAAGCGCGTTGTCTGCATCTGTGTCCGGAAAAGTTCATCTCACCACCGATACATGGACTATTAAGCACTGCCAAGGCCGCTATATCTCAGTGACAGCTCACTGCGTGAGCTGGGTGGATGTCTCTGGCGGTAACGGTGGCTCTCAGGCTCGGCGCACGCTCTTCAAAACCGCAGGGATGGTGCAGGGTTCTTTCCCCCAAGTTCCACTGGTAGCATCATGTGCCCATAGAAACCAGGCCTTGTTGAAATTAATCTGTCTTGGAAACCGTCAACACACGGGTCAGGAGCTGTGGATGGCTCTTTGCAACGAGACCGAGCGCTGGCTGGGTGACAAGAACCTTGTGCCAGGCAAGGTGGGGTGCAATAAAGGTCAAAATCTGCTTGCCGCCCTTAAGATTGGTAGGCTGGAGCACATCCCTTGCCTGGCACATGTCATGAACCTCGTTGTCCAGAAATTTCTAAAGCGCTACCTGGGTCTTGACTGCCTGCTGAGGAAGGCTCGAGGTCTAGCTCACACCTCCGCTGTTCGCACCCTGTTTCGTCCCACCTGGCTGTGTTGCAGCGTCAACTTGGTCTCCCCGTCAACTGTCTCATTGTTGATGTGGCAACAGGCTGGAATTCCACCCTCCACATGCTCCAGCGATTGTGGCAGCAGCACAATGCCATTACGCAGTACGAAGTGACACATGGCCTGACAAGCAGCGATGCGGACCTCGGGGTGTTGAGCCACCGAGAGTGGAGGCAGGTGAAAGAGCTCTGCACCATCCTTGCCAGTTTTAAAGAAGCCACCAAAATGGTCAGTGCGGACAATGCCCTTGTCAGCATGAGCATTGTGGTGATCTTAGTTCTGGAACGATGATTGGACACTCTGAAACATCAGGTCCTACCAGCAACGGAGGAGGAGACGGACACAGATGCGGACATGGAGCCTTTCTCTCCGTCGAATCCAGAAGGCCCGACAGTTTCACAACTTTATCGGTCTTCATTAGGCAGTGGTTCGGGGTCCAGGGCTGGTGCATCATCTGAGGCAAGTCAGGGCTGTGTTGAAGCTGTGCCGGAGGAAGCGGAGGAGGAGGAGGTATTCCTGGACAACGACGTTACCGATGTCCCTGCCTTGGAAAGAGGTTGGCGGGAATTTGAGGCGGAGGAGGAAGATGAGGAAGATCAGTTTGCTAGTGCCCCTCGACCCAGAGACTTGGGAAATCGAGGCTCCATCTCTCACATGAGTGCTTGGATGCTCCATTTCCTCCAATATGATCGTCGCGTTAAGGCCATTAAACTGAACAACAGTTATTGGGTGGCCGCCCTCCTCGATCTCCGGTACAAAACAAAACTCAGCACTTTCCTTCCATCCACCCAAATAGAGAGTAAAATGCAAGAAATGGAGACCTTGCTGATTGATCAACTGGAGACATCTGTTGTATCTGCTTCATGTTCTTCAAATGTCACGGTGGAACAACGTCAGCAACGTGACAGCAGTAGAGTGCAAAGTAGCCGCAGCAGTGGCAGGCAATGTGGCAGAATGTGGCAATGTGACCTCTGGCAACCCTTATTTACCACCTCACCAACACATGTAATGCAGGGCACACATACAACACACAGAGACCGGCTTAAGATCATGGTGCACGACTATTTGTGTCTCAACACCGATGTTTTTGGACATGTTCCAGACCCAATTGACTTCTGGGTATCCAAAATGGATGAATGGCCCGAGCTCGCTCTCCATGCCATAGAGGTGTTGTCCTGCCCAGCAGCCAGCATCATATCTGAGCGGACCTTCAGCACAGCTGGAGGAGTCATTACAGACAAACGTATCCGGCTTTCCACTGCTAATGTTGATCGTTTGACTTTCATCAAGATGAATCAGGCATGGATCTCTGATGATGTTGTGGCCCCAATTGCCAAGGTCACCTATTAGTTGCCGGTCTACTTCACATTCCTCTTCAGACAGAAATGGTCCACTTTAAAAATTGGTTTTAAAATGATCATTTCTTACTGCAATTTTTATTCTCAGTTCCCAAAAGGTCATTTTGCTGGTTTTGCGGTGACGAGACTGCAAAAGATACCAATTGTACACGGTTTCATGAAAAAAACGTATTCCATTTACTCCCTTCATCTTTAAAATTTTTCGCTCTATCAATGGTTTTGGGATCATGGTGCTGTGAGATGCAGCTATACTCCAGGTCCTTTGGAACAGAAATGTGGCTTCTAAGTGGAATTTCTCCCTCACAATTTTTAACAGTGGCTGACAATTCATTTTTATAATTTTTTGGATCATACTGCTGTGAAATGCAGCTATACTACAGGTCCTATTATAAAAAATGTGGTTTCTAACAGACATTTGTTCTTCACAATTGTCAACAGTGGCTCAAGGGTGATGTTTTGAAATTTATGGGGCATGGTGCTGGCAAAAACAGGAATAGGTAGGACACTGTTAATGGACACATCTTGCAAAATGACTTGTTTTTGTGAGAGCTTTAACATAGCTAGCGATCCCTGTAGTGAGACAACCCGTTTAATACAATAAAAAAAAGAGAAACAACGATGTGGTGGGATTCTATCCTATTTTAAAAATGTGTTTTCTAGAATTAAACTACAAAAAAAATTGCATGTACAAAATAGCTGATACAAATATTCCTCTGAATTGTACAAGGGAGGTACAGGAATGTCATAGGGTCCGGTGCGGGTGCCGCGGCTCCCCACGACCATCCCCCTGCTCCAGCGCCAGTCTACTTACCCGTCTGCGCTCCTGTGTTCTCGGCTCCTGCTTAGAGCGCGCGCGACGGCTGGTCTGGATTTAAAGGACCAGTGCGCCGGTATTTTGCTTATTGCCGGACGCTGGTCCTATATATTGTACACGCCCCCAGCACTCTCTGCCAGATTGTCGGTGTGCGTTACCTTGTCTAGTGAGAGTTTGGAGTTCTGTTTGATTACTCGTGTACCAGTCCGTTCCGCTACGTTTCCTGACCTTGCCTGTTTGCCGCCTGCCCTGACCGTCTGCCTGTCTCTGACCACAAACCTCTGCCGCCTGTCCTGACCTCCTGCCTGTCCCCGACTACGTCTCTGAATTACGATTCTGTACCACGCATTTCCCCGGCCGCCATCGCAAGCAAGTCACGTCAGGGATAGCGACCTGGTAGCCTCACACCGCAGCAAGTCCATACGCTTTGCGGCGGGCTCTGGTGAAAACCGGGGGCTACTTAGACTCCGCTCCCTGGTGTGGCTTAACTATCATTGCTTGCGGTGGTCCAGCGAATCCACCGAACCATTACAAGGAAGACTTGAACAGATGTAGGTTATTCAGAGGACATGGTGTATGGAGCACATTTGCCACCACAAGAACAGAGACAATTTCCTCCAGCACGTTGAGTAAAACAAGAAAAAGAAAGCCAAGAAAAAGGGCACCTGGGTGGAACAGGAGCGTCAACCACCAGCATATCGAAGTGAAGCTCAATTGGTCCGCACTCATACGTAGGGGCAAGCGCTCTCGTAGAGGCAGACATTTCTCAAGCGCTACCCAGGTCTTGACTGTGTACTGAGGAAGGCTGGAGGTCTTAGCTCACACTTCCGCTTCCGCACTCTGCTGGAGCACGACTGTTTTCGTTGCTGCGTCATAAGGGCATTTTTTGCCATGTTAATGGATGATGGACGCGAGCCTAGGCTCTCACCACACCACTGTAACTCGGGCCCTGCCAGCTGAACCTGCGTGATCCACGTTTACATCCTCACCCGCCTTAATCAGTAATTTCCTTCAACCCACTTGACAGTAGAATGCAGGATTTTCAGACAGGTCTCGTTGACCTACTGGGGACATCTGTTTCGTTTGCTTCACATTCTAATGTCACGGTGGAAAAATGTAAACAGTAGAATGGCAAGTACCTCTATCCGCAGCAGTATTGTAAAACGAGTTGTTCTTAATATAGTTTATTTCTTATTGCAAAATTTTATGCTGATGGTCCATAAGGGCACCTGTGCGGGTTTTTTGGTCATGCTGCGTTACAGGATATGGATAGTCAATGTCCATTTCACTAAAATACAGCTTCAAATACTACAATCTTCAGGAACTTTTTAATCTGTGGGTCAGAAACTTTTTTGGGGTCATGCTGCGGTCCAGGACAAGCATAGTCAATGTCCAGTTCATCTAAAACGGTGGTTCAAAGACTCCTTTTACCGGCACTTTTTAATCTGTGGGTCAGACACTGTTTTGGGGTCATGCTGCGGTCCAGGACAGGCATAGTCAATGTCCAGTTCAACTAAAATGGTGGTTGAAGGACTCCTTTTTCCGGCACTTTTTAATCTGGGGGTCATGCAGGTTTGGGGCTCATGCTGTGGCCCAGGCCTGGTATAGTCACTGACCTGTTCAACAAACATGTTTTTTTAATCACTCCTTTTTTCGGCACTTTTTAATCTGGGGGTCAGACAGGTTTAAGGGTCATGCTGCGTTCCATGATTTGGTTAGTTAATGTCTATTTCAATTAATATTATGGTTAAAATCATACTGCCTTCTTTCATTTTTAATTTGTGGGTCATGCAGGTTTAAGGGTCATGCTGTGGTAAAAGACAGGCATAATGAATAGGCTGTGACTTTTTTTCTGTGACTTTTATAACCTAATTGTCTTGCCTAAGATGTAGCACGTATCCAGTTTACTGTTGTGGATGTTAATTCCAGCTTCTCCAGCCCTGTTTGGGTGTAAGAATGAAGGTGTTGTTCCTCTCCCATAGACTTTAATGGTCATTGGCGATAATCTGTTATCGACTATCGAATATCGTCATGATAATTGCCGATATCGACTATCGACTCGATAACGATAGTTGACACAATCGCTCATCATTAATCACAAATAGAGTAATTATCTAATGCTGAGTTTCTGTACAGAGGAGGACCAATAATCTTATACTCAGGTGTTGGTGACTAGCATTTATATAGGGACGGGTCCCGTTGGCTCTAGAAGAGCTAGGGGGTGCACTAATTGTAGTAGGTGCTTTACCAGAGAGACAGCGGGAGATTATAGAGGAAAAGAAGTGGCTCAGGAATTGGTGTAGGAAGGAGGCTTTGAATTCTTAGAGAACATTTGCTGGTGGCTACAAGCTCTATGGTAGGGATGGGCAGCACCTAAATTTGAAGGTTACAGCTTTATTGGGGAGAAAAAAACCAGAGGGTTAGAGGAGTACTTAAACTAGGGACTGGGGGAGGGCATAAACTTGTGTTTTCTTCCTAAGAGTTCAACATATTTCAGACTGGGAGGAGCTGGTGAGATCTCAGCGGTCATGGTCCACAGAAGCATCAGTGACAAAGTTAGAGGATAGGTATAAGGCCTTAAAATGATTTCAGGGTCTTAGGCCATAAGCTTGATGCAAGGATCTTGTATACATAATTGTATAAAACACTACCTGTACACACCAGAGAGGCAGAAAGATTTTAAGGAGGTACATAAGTGACTCAAGAATTGGTGTAGGATGGAAAGGCTTAGGTTCTTGGAGAACTTGGATGACTTTGTATTTGAGTATGATAGGAATGGGCTTCACCTAAATGGGACTGAGGCAGCTGTATTGGGGGAGTTGTTGGCAAGAAGGTTAGAGGAGTGGTTAAACTAGAGACTGGGGAGAAATTACATTGTAAGAAGGAAAATAGTGTAGATAAGTATCCAGGCCTAACTAATAAAAGTGGAGGTGGAAAAGAAGGAAGGGTAAGAACAGAGAATAAGGATAAAAGGAATAACAGTATTAAAACGCACAAACAGTGGGGAAAAAAAGTATTTAGTCAGCCACCAATTGTGCAAGTTCTCTCACTTAAAAAGATGAGAGAGGCCTGTATTTGACATCATAGGTAGATCTCAACTATGAGAGACAAAATGAGAAACAAATCCAGAAAATCACATTGTCTGATTTGGAAAGAATTGATTTGCAAACTATGGTGGAAAATAAGTTTTTGGTCACCTACAAACAAGCAAGATTTCTGGCTCTCACAGTTGTAACTTCTTCTTTAAGAGGCTCCTCTGTCCTCCACTCATTACCTGTAGTAATAACACCTGTTTTAAATGTGTTATCAGTATAAAAGACATCTGTCCACAACCTCAAACAGTCAAATTCCAAACTCCACTATGGTGAAGCCAAAAAGCTGTTGAAGGATACCAGAAACAAAATTGTAGCCCTGCACCAAGCTGGGAAGAATGAATCTGCAATAGGTAAGCAGCTTGGTGTGAAGAAATCAACTGTGGGAGCAATAATTAGAAAATGGAAGACATACAAGACCACTGATAATCTCCCTCCATCTGGGGCTCCACGCAAGATTTCACCCCGTGGGGTCAAAATGATCACAAGAACGGTGAGCAAAAATCCCAGAACCACACGGGGGGACCTAGTGAATGACCTGCAGAGAGCTGGGACCAACGTAACAAAGCCTACCATCAGTAATACACTACACCGCCAGGGACGCACATGCTCTGCAGTGCCAGATATGTCCCCCTGCTTAAGCCAGTACGTGTCCGGACCGGTCTGAAATTTGCTAGAGAGCATTTAGATGATCCAGAAGAGTATTGGGAGAATGTCATATGGTCAGATGAAACCAAAGTAGAACTGTTTGGTAGAAATACAACTTGTCATTTTTGGAGGAGAGAGAATGCTGAGTTGCATCCAAAGAACATCATACCTACTGTGAATCATAGTGGTGGCAACATCATGCTTTGGGGCTGTTTCTCTGCAAAGGAATCAGGACAACTGATCCGTGTACATGAAAGAATAAATGGGGCCATGCATCGTGAGATTTTGAGTGCAAACCTCCTCCCATCAGCAAGGGCATCGAAGATGAAACGTAGCTGGGTCTTTCAACATGACAATGATCCCAAGCACACCACCAGGGCAATGAAGTGGCTTCGTAAGAAGCATTTCAAGGTCCTGGAGTGGCCTAGCCAGTCTCCAGATCTCAACCCCATGGGAAACCTTTGGAGGGAGTTTTAAGTCCGTGTTGCCCAGCGACAGCCCCAAAACATCACTGCTCTAGAGGAGATCTGCATAGAGGAATGGGCCAACATACAAGCAACACTGTGTGCCAACCTTGTGAAGACTTACAAAAAAAGGTTTGACCTCTGTCATTGCCCACAAAGGATATATAACAAGGTATTGAGATGAACTTTTGTTATTGACCAAATACTTATTTTCCACCATAATTTACAAATAAATTATTACCAAATCAGACAATGTGATTTTCTGAATTTGTTTTCTCATTTTGTCTCTCATAGTTGAGATCTACAGTGGTAACGGAAAGTATTCAGACCTTTTTAAATTTTTCACACTTTGTTTCATTGCAGCCATTAGGTAAGATCCAAAAAGTAAATTTTGTTGCTGATTAATTTACACTCTGCACACCATCTTGAAAGAAAAAAACAGAAATGTAGATATTGTTGCAAATGTATTAAACAAGAAAAACTGAAATATCACATGGTCATAAGTAGAGATGGGCGAATTTCCCGAAATTTGGTTCGTTCACTTTGCCGGATTTCTCTGCAAAAAATAACTTCGTTCCGAATTACTTCCGGACAAATCACGTTAAAAAACAGCTATTTCCAGGCTGCACAGAGCCTGCAGGGTGCTGTAGAACGTTGTGTCATGCTTAAATATGCAGAGGGAGCTTGGTTTGGTCTTCATACATGTTGTGTTTTAGTATGACACGCACATGACTGCCGCCGCTCTTAGAATCGCTTCACTATAAAATTCCCTGGGCACTTAAGAGGGCAAAACTGACCAAAAAACTGAAAGGGAAATGTAGCCTGATAAAGTCATGGCAGCGACAGCTGGAAAAAAACAAGCTGAGGGCTCAGATGGCAACATCAGTGACAGATTGTGGAGGTGACGGGGGCAGCCACAGCAGATGAGGTCAGAAAGAGGCACAAAAAAAAAAAAAGGAAAAAATGGAAAAACAG
>JAODAL010039903.1:0-37502 GCA_025379985.1 Phyllomedusa bahiana
GCCTTTTTTGGCCTCCCCCCTTAAACGTGCGGGGTTTGTGCGGCATTTCATCTGATTCCGCGGGGCATTGGTTACAATGGCGGTCTCAGTGTGCGTGGAGCCAAAGGATGTAAACTTCTTTCCCTTTTGTGATTTCCAGTTCTTGTTCTCTCTGTGAAAATCTGTGATGACCTCAAAGTCGGGGCCCATTCCACCAGAGACATCCTTTGAAGGCTCAAAATAGTGAATACTGTTTTGAATTGTAAGGTGTTGTCTTGGTTTCATGAGTCAAAATGTAAACAGCAGGTGAGGGGAATGATTAAATCCCAATTCAAATTAATCTCCTAAATTTATCAGGATTAGGATCAAACCCGTTGTGAATTTTGCGTTAAGGGGTTGTTTTGCTGCTTGATTGGGTTTTTAAATTTAAAAGATCTTTAAAAAAAAAGCAGTTTTTCTAATATATTTTCTTACAAAGTCCTACTGTTTTTGGGTTTTATCCCTGGTATTTGGAGTGCATAGTCCTCAAATCACTATAGCCACAGCCCTTTTGATTTTTATTACTGCTGCCGTGTGGTGATCATCAGCTTCTAAATTCGGTCAGGCACAGGCCCCCCCCTCAGTATGAGGCCACTTGTGATGCTTCTGTAGGGGAGGGGGAGGGAGGCAAACCCCCCACATCTGGTTGTGTAGCTGTTTGTTGGATTAACCGGGTGTGTGCCCGCTCCCTCTGCTCTCTACACAGTTTGGGGAGAGGGTGAGGTGATCTGTGGTCATTACGATGTGACAGCGTGAAGTGTGTTCTATAACAATGTGACTTGGAGTTTGACTTCAAAAGCGATCAGGGGGCATGTGTGGGTTTCTATCCCCCCCTGTTGCTGTATTAGTGAACATTGTGATTTTAGTAAAACACTTCCGCTGCCCTGTGTCTTTTTAAAGGGAGGCAGTGTTTGTTGTTGTTGAAAAAGTCGTGGAGATTTGTATGCTAAGGGGGGGTATAGTAACACTTACATCCCCCCCTGTTTGTTTTTGCGTACACAGTTCACGACTCTGGCTCAATAGCCCTCATAGACCCCCCTTTCCCCCTCTGTCTCTGATCTGGGGAGGAGCACAGGCTCGGCCACAGCAGCCAGTGCAGCTGTGCAGCGTGAGCAGCAACCTAGGGAGGGCCCCACAGGGTTAATTGGAGCAAAACCCTCGCCTTCTCCTGGTATAGAAGTTAGGAGGGAGCTGTCGGTGTGCTGAGCTGAGGGGGGGGAGGGGGGGAGGGAAGAGGGAGACAAAAAGAAGCCCCCAATTAAAAATCCTTGGGGCCAGAACACTGAGGATGCTTTAAAAGCCTGTATGAGATAACTCCCTTTTGATCCTTGTTGAGTGCAAGTTGTGCAAAAAGAGTGAAACATTAAAAATTGGACATGTCATTCTAAGTTGAGATTGGCTCACCTAAAAAAAAATTTTGAAATTTTTATTTTTTTTTTTCCTGGAATTTCAATCAAAAGCCCAAATATCCTTAAAATTTTTTTGGGAGTGTTTATCATTATTTTTTGTATTACAGTGTTGGACTTCGGTGCCGTGGGTGGATTCTTAGGGCCCCCCAGTGAAATAGATTTGGGGCCCCCATGGGATTGATTCTAGGATTGCCTACAATCATGTACTGACTGAACATGCTGCATTGTTTTGCCCCTTTTCTTTGCCCTAGTCCTGCTATTCTCTGGGGTTCACCATAACCAGAGAGGGCATCAGGGGTTTCCTCTGGTCCTCTTTGGGTTAATCGTGGCCTGAGTATAAAGCAAAATTGATAAAAAAAAGTATATGTACATGTACGCAGGATAAAGACGGGAACATTGTTTTAATTTATATCGCCCTGAGACAAGCCCAAACAAGGTCTTTCATATAAAAAATTTAAAACCCACTATCCACAGTGCCAAGTGCATAAAGAAATTAATACAAATGCAAATACCTGTTTCAATGGTACCTGAAATACATATACTTCCCATATTAAATGTGTTTACACAGAGTGTGCCAAGAGAGAATAATTATTAGTGCAAGTTTTTACTGAGACCCATTTCCATTAAAGGATACCTTCTCTGTTGTAACAAGTTCCCATAAGGTGAATAGTGCAAGAAAACATTAAAGAAAGAACAGTCAAGGCATAAAAGTCATAGAACAAGTTAAATGGGTTTTATTGTTTCATCATTTGGCAGCTGTTTATACTGGTTGCTAAGCAGAGCTTATGAAATGGAGGGGTGTGTTTCTCCTCCCAGCAGGAAGTATCTTCTCTCTGCAAACACACCCCAAAGTGTGCACCTAAGAATTCATTGTGTGTGAGCGGGGGGAAGGGAGAGATTCTCAGCTGTCGGAGACTTAGGAATCATTGGAAGTGAAAAGCTAAGTGTAACTCGATAGTGTATATATACATTTCTCGTTCTCTCTACATGCTTTGTAACTAGAATGGGCATTTGACATTCAGGACTGGGTGATTTTTTTTTCTCTCTCTCACACACAGTGATTTATCCTTTAGATTATTACACCTCTGACCTCTACAGATCTGGAGAACAAAACTATACGCTTTATCTATTTGTGTTTAAATGGGACTGCACAAGATCTCTCTCTCTCTGCTGCAGAACCACTGATCGATGTCAGTGAACGCAGAAACCCCGCACCGCACACGTCGACTGGTTGCTGTCAGTAAACGCAGCAAACCCCGCACTGCACATGTCGACTGATTCCTGTCAGTTAATATAGCAAACCCCGCACCGCACATGTCGACCTGATTGCTGTCAGTTAACTCAGCAAACCCCGCACACGTTGACTGATTGCTGTCAGTGAATGCAGCAAACCCCGCACCGCACACGTCGACTGATTGCTGTCAGTGAACGCAGCAAACCCCACACACATGTACACATTCTCTCTCTCTCTGTCTCTGTCTCTCTCTCTCCTCTCTCTCTCTCTCTCTCGTTCCCGAATCCGACCAGGGGCAGGACCTGGGCATAACCCAACTGGAGCTCCCTCTCACTTCCAAGAATTAAACAAACGGCCCATTCTCTTTAACCATAGCACTTTGCTTATGGTAACCAAGGGCCCCCAAAAGTTTCAGTTTAGAATGGAGTGGTACAGATGAGCATTGTGTTTGGCTGTATAGGAACTTCTATAGAACAAAATGAAGAGTCGTGTTTAATGGGGTTTTCTCACTACAAAGATTAGCTTTCAACATAAAGGGACAGTTAAATGAAGGCTTTTTCTAAATACATTGGTCAATAGATTTTTCTTTAGTCATGAGATAAGAGCGTTATTTATGTGCTCTGAAGTGCACACAGGTGTCTATGGTAACCTGCATACCAGATAGAAGTCAGTTATCTGATTAGCTGAGAGCTGGGAGTGATGTCAACCCATAGAGGGACTGAGCAAACAAATTATATCTAACAAGATTAGCTTTACTAAAGAAAAGGTACAAGTGCTGGGAGTACTGAAAAGTATGGCTTTATCTGTAATCTTGTTAGAGATAACAATCTCATGCACTGTCAGAGTAAGGGCTTGCTAGAAGTTGAATATGTTAATCACTGGTACAGAACCACTCACAGCCTGAGGAGACAGTTTCTAGTAAGTGCAAAACTGCTTAAACTTAGTAAACCAGCGAGGTGAATAAACCCCTTTAAGCACCGCCGGGTCTCCGTTCTGAGTGAAAACTTTTGGGGGCCCGTTTCCAAAATAGGTGCCAAGCCCAGAGGTGGGACAAACTCCTATCACCTATCAAACTTTGGTGCAATATCTTAACAATATGCCATCAAAATCTATTGTGGGAAAGAACATCCCTTTAAGGCTGGTGTCTTGATACATTTCCTGCCAAGTTTACACTGTCTTAGACAGTATTAGTAAATGTGCCCCACTGTTTGTGTCTCCTCAATTAAATTACAGTTTTCTAATTTAGTATTTGAAAATGAGTTCTCTAAACTAGACACCCCCTTTAAGGTCTCTGCTGTATTGCACAGTTGCCTGGCTTTGTGACCACTGTTTTTATACTTTCTCTTTCTTTCAATCAGTGATTAGCACAGCAGCAATCACGGAGCAGATATGGAATCTTGGACAGAAATTGTACTTTCTTTGCTCATAAAGACATAAACCCTCCTGCTGATAGCGGCGGGGATGGAATGTACTGCGGGTTGTTGCCCGATGTATAGTGCTCTCATGTCAAACTCACTGACAGGCGTCAGCATTCTCTGAATAATACCGATATCAGCAGAAAGCATAAAATAATTCAGGTTATTTACTAGACTGTGCATCCAGGGCTGATCGCCCACAGACCTGGCCGGAGATTCAACAGCACGGGAAACTTTCCAAGAGTCATAAATGTAATGGAATTCAACAGTCTATCACTGTGTATACAATGCATTCATGTTTTAGTGTGACAGATTATCATTCCTGAGTATAATACTACTAGTAGTAGGAATAATAGCAGTAAACCAGGAAAAGGTATAGTAGTAGTCGTTTTAGTAGTAGTAATAGTAGACTAGTTGTAGTGTAGTAGTATTTGTAATAGTAGACTAGTTGTAGTATAGCAGTAAGACCAGTAATAGTAGACTAGATGTAGTATAGTAGCAGTATAGTAAGAGTTTAATACATGTAGTAGTATTCATAATAGTATATTAATTGTATTATAGTAGTAGTAGTAGTAGTATTAGACATAGCAACATTGTACTAGTAGAGGTATAGTAGAAGTAGTAGGGTACGAGTAGTGTAATAGTAATACTAGTAGTAGTATACTAGTTGTAGTATGGCAGTAGTAGTAATTACAGTCATATGAAAAAGTTTGGGCACCCCTATTAATCTTAATCATTTTTAGTTCTAAATATTTGGGTATTTGCAACAGCCATTTCAATTTGATATATCTAATAACTGATGGACACAGTAATATTTCCGGATTGAATGAGGTTTATTCTACTAACACAAAATGTGCAACATTAGTTATTAGATATATCAAATTGAAATGGCTGTTGCAAATACCCAAATATTTAGAACTAAAAATGATTTAGATTAATAGAAACTACACCCCTTAAAGTATTCAAAACCACATTTAGGAAGTTTATTAACCCATTAGGTGTTTCACAGGAATTAAAGCAAAGTGGAAGTGAAATTTCAAAATTTCACTTTTTTTTTTGCAGATTTTCCATTTTTATACATTATTGACAAGAATACGGTAAGGCCATGTTCACACGGCTTATTCTGGGACGTAATTCAGTCCGTAATTACGCGCCGAAGTGCGCCAATTACGGGCTGAATCCGTCCCAGTAACTACGGTAATGCACAGTTCTCATAGAGACCTATGCATTACGTCTCCTCTCTCTGCTCGGCGAATCCGATTACGCCGGGCGGGGAGATAAGTGACATGTCACTTCCTCGCGGCGTACCCGCGCCGCTAGCAATGACTGTCTATGGGCCGGCGACGGGCCGGCCCCCCGCTCGCTCCCCCGCTCCCGCCCCGCCCCCGGCCACACGGCGTAATTGCGGGGCGGAATTACGCCCGCAGTTAAGCCGTGTGAACATAGCCTAAATTTGATCAGGGAAATGCAAATTAATATTGATTCCCCAGATTCTGCCGTTTTTAGAGATGTCCCATATGTGGCCCTAGTGCGCTATTTGGCTCAACCACAAGCCCCAGAATAGGAGGAGCACCTACTGGACTCTGGGGCCTCATTTTCATTACGATTGTATTTAGGGCCTTTTCAGGTTTGCGGACACCCTAAGGTTCCAATAAACTTAATAAATACCCCTAAAAAGACCCCATATTGGAAACTACACCCCTTACGGAATATATCCAGAGGTGTAGTGAGTATATCGACCCCAAGGGCGTTTCACAAATTTTTTTAGCGTTCGGCTCTGAAAATAAAAAAAAATAATTTTTTTTCCAATAATCTGCAATTTTAGCTAAAAATGTTTAATTTTTACAAGGAATCTTGGAAAAAAAGCCCCAAAATTGTGTTAAGCAATTTCTTCCAAGTTCGGCAATACCCTACATGTGGGTGTAAACTGCTGTTTGGGCGCATGGCAGGGAGTACAAGCGAGGGAGCGCAATTTGGCTTTTGGCGCACAGAAATTGGTGGGGCCATGTCGCAACTGCAAAGCCCCCAAAGTACTAGAATAGGTGAAACCTTCCAGAAGATGCCCCATTTTGGATTCAACACCCATCAGGGATCTCATCTAAGGGTGTATTTTGCATTTTGGGCGCACAGGTGTTCCGTAGTTTTTTTTTTAGCATTGGGTCATGGAAATGGAGGGGGAAACGCAGTTCTGCCGTTGTTTTTGGGCTTCATTTTTACAGTATTCGCCATACGGATAAATGACGGGATAACTTTACTATGCAGGTCTGTACAATTGCAATTATATACATTTTATATAGTTTTTTTTAGGTTTTATTACTTTTACACAATAGAAGCGAGTTTTATAAAAAGTTGCATTTTTATGTTGTCCTATTCTGACAGCCACAGCTTTCTTAATTTTTTGCATATGGAGCTGCTTGTGGGCTTGTTTTTTACGAGATGAGTTGATGTTTTTATTGGTACCATTACGGGGGCAATGTGATGCTTTGATCACTTTTTATTAAGGTTTTTGTGAGGCATTTTGTACAAAATACAGCATTCCTGGTAGTGTTTTTTATTTTTATTTTTTACAGGGGTTTCACTGTGCGGTATAAAGAATGCTAGTTTTACTCAGCAGGTTGATACGATTTACAGCGATACCACATTTGTATATTTTTTTAATGTTTTACTGTGTTACACAATAAAAACACTTTTATTTGAAAAGGAAAACATGTTTTTGCATCGCCGCAGTCTGAGAGCCATAATTTTTTTATTTTTCTGTTTATGGAGCTATATAGGGACTTTTTTTTTTTGCGGGATGAGTTGACGTTTTTATTGGTAACATTTTTTTGGGGAAAAGACTTTATGATCGCTTTTAAATCAGTTTTTTGAAGGCAGGGTGAAGAAAAAACGGGAAAATCCAAGCAGTGTTTTTTATTTTTATTTTTAATAGCGTTCACCTTTGCAGTATCCGTAAACAAGTTTAGTTTTACTCTGTGGGTTGAGACGATTATGGTGATACCCAATTTATGTAGTGTTTTTATTTGAAAGCACAATTTTTTTTTAAAAAAGTGTTTTTATTGTGTAAAACAATATTTATGCATCGCTATCTTCTAATAGCCATAACTTTTAAATTTTCCCGTATACAGAGCTGTGTAAGGACTTTTTTTTTTGCGGGATGAACTGATGTTTTAATTGGCATCACTTTGATGTTGATATGAGTTTTTGATCGCTTTTTACTCCATTTTATGTGCTGCGGGATGAACAAAAATCGCAATTCTGTGACTGTTTTTTTTTTTTTTTACGGCGTTCACCGTATGGGTTAATTAACATGACAGATTTATAGGGCAGGTCGTTATGCACGCGGCGATACCAAATATGGGTACTTCATTTATTTTTGATCTTTTTTGGGGCGATTGCCGTTTGTAAAGGGGAAAAGGGCGATGTACGTGTTGTTATTTAATTTTTTGTGTTTGTGTTTTACTTTTTTACACTTTTACATCCTTTTTACACTTTTCCCCAGGGGGGAATTGCATGAACGATCGTCAGATCGTTCATGCAATAGGAGATTAGCACACAGTTTATAGCTGTATCCTGGTCTCCATGGCAACTGTCAGTCACGCTGCCCACAATGCTTTGTGGGCATCGTGACGTCACCAGACAACCCAGATGCTGTCATTCAGCGTCCGGGCTGCCTGGTAGGAGATCAGTAGCGGCGCTGAGCGCCATTACTGCGCCGGGATCGTGGGCAGCAGGAGCTCACTCCTGCCGCCCGCAGCTGCGATGTCGCGACCACGATGTTGCGACATCGAGGGGTTAATCCCCCGCGGCCGGAGCTCACTCCAGCCGTGGGGGATGCGGCATGATGCCAGCGGTGATATACCGCTGGTTCCATGCCGCGATCTTGCGCGCTCCACTGTGAGCGCGCAAGATCACCCCTTTACGTAACTCATACGGCAACTTGCGGGAACCCCTACCCGACATTGCCGTATGAGTACGGCAAATGTCGGTAAGGGGTTACATTTTACTACATTAAACTTTATTCTACATACAGCAAGAGCCAGCACAGCACAGGTATTGCTGGCACCTGTGGTCCACCAAGCAGGATCAGTACCATAGTTTCTAGTCACTGACATGCTGTTCTAATGACTTCTCTTTCAACCTATCTATAGCCTTTATACATGTTAGGCGCATTAGGCGAGGTGCGTCGAACTTTAGACTCCACTTATGAATGCACATAAACCACTTTCATACATCAGGCACTTTATACACTGAAAATGAAACTCGACAATTCACTTCAAAGCGCCTTCCTTCATACATGTCGCTTCTTATGTGTTAGGTGCATTATGGAACTTAGGCGCCTAACATGTATTAAGGTTATAGAGAGGCTGGAAATAAGAGAAGTCATTAGAATAGCGGATCATATGTATGAAAACTGTCTAGGTCTAAAACGCACTTTGTTGCCCATAGCAACCAATCAGAGCTCATAGCAACCAATCAGAGCTCCCCCTTCATTTCATACAGTGCTCTGAAAAAATGACAGGGGCACTCTGATTAGTTGCTATGAGCTCTGATTGGTTGCTATGAGGTCTGATTGGTTGCTACGGGTTCTGATTGGCTGCTATGGGCTCTGATTGGTTGCTATGGGCTTTGATTGGTTGCTATGGGCAACAAAGAAAGTTTTAGACCTAGACAGTTTTCATACATATGGTCCAGCATGTCAGTGAATAGAAACTATGGTACTGATCCTGCTTGGAGGACCACAGGACCCAGCCAGACCTGTGCTGTGCTGGCTCTTGCTGTATGCAGAATAAAGAGTGAGAGCAGCAAAAATACATTTAAAATTTAATGTAAACATTTTAAATATAAAAGTCTGAACAACAAAACATTGTACTGGGCACATGAGCGCCCCTGCCACCGCTCCCAGGCGCAAAAGCTTCCCCCGGCCCATCTGATCCGTTTTTGACCTCCGGATGTTGACTTGAAGTCCCCCGGGGCGCAATTCTACATCCTCTAAACATAAACCCCCTGCCACCTTCCTACTTGGACAGACCAGTTCCCCAATCCGAAGGGCCCCAAAAAAGGCCAAGGAAAAAGCGAGACGAAAAAGGGTAACCTCACAGCTAGAAGAACAAATACCTGACAGCTTCTGCCCTAGTTTTTCTAAAAGCTGAAATACCACTGGGCGACGCCTATCAGCCCGTGCTGCCCCCTTTCTGTAACCTCTCAAAGCCTGTCGTACTAAGAATGATTTTGTGACATCCCTAAGTCCCCGAACCTTAAAACCAAAAGCCAAGGCCGATGTGAATCGCGACACCTTGGAAACCGACCATCCCTCATTAGCCGCATGCCCGATGCAGCTAAACAACGCCGCCGACATTTCCTCGCGTGTAGTAAGAGGACCCTCCCAAACCCCCTGCTTCCACAGCCCCCCAAACGGTCAAAAATTCCCTCGGGGACTTAATCCCCACTTGGGCCCCGCCCCCGGGACCCCATTTTCCGGAGGACCCAGCTGTTAAACGAGTTTAAAGCATCGGCTAGGTCTTTTTTTAATCCGGGAAATGTGTCCCCCACAATCCAATTTTGACCCCAAAACACCTTAAACAAATGACGAATAAACCAATACGGAGGAGAGAGGCGATAACATTTATCGCCTGAACCCATATTTTTCCCACAATTGAACGGATTTTTTTTCCTAAATTGTTCCCCCCAGATTTAAACCCGCCAGTACTATCGGGAAAAATTTCCCAAACGTGTCAATTTCCTAATCAGCCCCGCGTCCCCCAGGACCCCAGCCCCCCCCCTGCGCCCCTTTCCCCCTTGGCAGTAAGCCCCAAACCCCCACATACCGCTGCATCAGTGAAGATTCCAAGTCGCTTTCGAAATGGCTTTCCAATATATAGGTCGCCCTTTAAACCCTTTCCAAAAAGGAAAATCCCAACCCCCCTCTTTTTCCTGCTTCACCCCCCCCTGTCACCCGAAAAAAATGTGCGGGGCCTAAACCCTGCTGTTCCCCTCCCGTCCCCGGAGAAAAAACCCCCCCATGGGCATGTGGGCGGGAAAAAATTCGCTTCCCAAAAAAGGATGCGACCCCTCGTGTCACTTTCTGCCCCCCAAAATTTTTTTTTCTTCTCCCGCGCATACCTCCAGCTTGCCCTCCGGCAAAGCGCTTTCCTGAGAAAGGGGAAATCAATCCAAAATCCCCAAAAAAAAATTAAAAAGTGGTTGGGCCCTCCGTCTTGTAGGGGCCAAGGAACCCGAAAAGCCGCCCCCATTGCATTGTCCCAAACAGCGACCCGATAACCTCTGAGTCCGTGGGCCAATGCAGAGAAGTCATCCAGATGGGGATGAGAAGGCCCCCCGGAGAGTCCCGTACCACCCATTCAAGGAAAGAGCTAAAAAGCTTAAAAAATTTAAAAGCATGATATCGAGACCCCCTCGGTAAGCCCCGACCCACAAAAAAAAACCCCCCCCCAAAAAAACCCCCAAAAAGCCCCATCAGGATGCCCCGGCAACAGCCGTAAAGCGGATTCGTATCCGTCTTGGCAAAAGAGCCCACGACAAAATTTTGACCCCCGCAGACCCCTGCGTCGAACGACGTTAGACCCCCGACCCAAAAGTTCAGGTCGATCCCGTCATTGGAAAAACCCCTTGGGGAAAATGAAAAAATGATGAAAAAGCCCTAAACTTATTAGGTTCCTTTTTGGGAAACCCCCCCCTAAAGGAGAAACCCCCAAATAGGAAATGGCAGGGATCCGAAGGGCCCCGCCACCTGCCCAGTGCGACTTCCCTTGGCCAATTTATCATCACCACCCCAGGGTGTAACGTGCGCCCGGGTTTTTGTTGAGAAGGGAACTGCATGAGAGGAGCCGGATACGAAAACCCCTCACAAAAACCCTTTTGTAAAATCCCGCCGCCGACTTATCGGGGTACCACTTAGGTCGGAACCATCCGTGGATGTTACCGGCGTGCCCCCTTGAGAAGCACTAGCCCTTTTCCCCCTTTTCCTTTTCGCATGCATCGCGACACACCATGGGATGCTGCACTGAAGGAGAGAATGCTTAAAGCGGCAGCCTGTCCCCGAAAAGGCACTGGTTGTTCGTTAAAATTGCCGCAGATCCCGGCCCTTTATTCCCCCCTGGGAACCCGCCCCCAAATGCCCCGGTACCCCCCTGTGCCCGGGCTCCAGGTCCTCCCTAAAAGGGGCCCCTGACCAAAACGCGAGGGCCAAAATCGAAACCAAAAATCCGATGTTTAGATCCCATCGGATTGAAGGCTTTACTGCTTTTCGCTGACGAAATTGTTGTATAGGGAGCCATGCCTGTCCCAAAAAACCCTCTGCCCCTCCCCTATGGAGTCCATATAGAAAATTTTCCCGGCAGTGCTCCGGGATTTTTTTCTCCAATACGCTTGCCAAAATGGAAAAACCCCTGGAGCCATTTTTGTAAAGGTCTGCGGAATAACCGCCACCTTCGTTTTTTTTTTCCCTCTTTTTTATTTTTCATCGCTTTTTCCCCTTTGAAAGTTAAATTTCTCGAGGGGGAGGAGGGAAAAGATCTGACTTTATCGTCTTCCCCTATCTTTCCTTAACCTCCTTCTTCAAATGGCCCCTAAAGGCCCCAAAACTAGTAGACTCCCCTTTACCCTTTCATCTAAGCGAACCCCTTTCCGGGAGTCCTGTCGGTTTGCACGAAAAAATCACCCCTTTTCCCTGTCCCCCACCCGTTCCCCCGCTCTCCCCCACCCCTCGGTGAAGGAAAGAGGGGGCCCCCGCGATTCCACCGTCGAACCCCCAAACGACACCGGTGAGCCCCCGGTCCACTGGCCCTGAAAACGAAAACCCAATAGATCCCCCAGACCCCTGCCAATTTGCCAAGTCGGAAAAAACCCCAATCGGAGCTAATTCCCCCGCCCTCCCTTGCCCAAAAAACCCCCACGGAGCGATACCCCCATAAAAGATGATCACCAGGCTGCAAGGGAGGGGTGTGTTCCGCCCCGCGCGCTGCCCATCCCCGAAAACGGTGCCCAGCTTGGTCACGCTGATCCCCTACGATGCAACTCAAAGGAGTCGGCCCCGGGCAAGAGGACCCCGACCGAAGCCGCACCCGGTTCCCTCGACGGGGGGCCCCCAAGTGGACCCCCCAAGCGATTCCCCGGGTTTCCTCCCGGACCAGCCCGGGCCCCCAATCTTTTTTTTAGCGCCCCCGACTAGGCCCCATATTGGTCCCGTGCAACTTCATTGCCCACGTCCCACGCGATACTGGCGGGCCCCCCCCACCGGGTCTTCGCCAGAGGGCCCCCCGCTGGTCCGCTGTATCGACGACAGAAGCACAGCCGACACCACCCCCGAATTGAGGCGGCGCCCGCTGCGCTCCCCTGGGTCCCCTGCCTGATGGTTCCTCCCGGCCCTACTGCGCGAGAAACCGCCAAAACAAAGGGGGCGCAGCCCCGGGCCCGGAGGGTCCGGAGGGGCTCCGACGGCGGGTTTTCGCGGACCCGTGGAAGAAAGCCCCGGCCCCGAGCCCAAATGGGAGAGGCGAGGGCCCCCCAACGAAAAAACCGGGGTGCCGCACCTCCCCCCCCAGTGCCCCGTACCTTGCCTGAGCCAGGCAGGGCCCTTTTCCCGTGCTTGCCCGGGGCGCGCCGCATCTCCTCCCACAGGCCAGGGGAGAATGCTTGCCTCAAAAGCGCACGTTTGGTGGACAGTTTAAAATTCTGCCACAACTGCTGCGACGGCGCGGGATGCGGCCCTTTTATATCGGCCCCTCCCCCCCGCCCCCGCTTAGCTCCCCCCCCCCCCCCTTGACCCGCGCCCACGGCCGGCGCCCGGGTCATTGGGGGGGCCCCCACCAGGTGCGCCCCCTGTCCGGCCCCCGGCCCGTTTAACTAAACCCCACAGTTTTGATCCAGAGGAAGCAAAAACCCTTATGAGGTGGATGCTGATTGTCCCATAGAAGAGGAAAAATTCCTTCCAGACTCCAAATATGGCATCAGAATAATCCCTGTATTGACGTTGTCTCCAGATTAGTCCCCTAAATGTAATATTTTTTTTTCAGAAAAAACATTAGGGCCCTTTTTGAGCTTTTTTAATAACTCCACCCTCAAACTTCTTTGGGAGCGAGTCCTAGGTCACTGCTTTAAGTAAAAAATCCTCATCTATGATGATGGTGAAAAATTCTTTCCTCTAGATACAGGTATTCCCCTTTTATGGTTCGGCAGGTGTAAAACTCATGGAAGGTTGTGTACTGTCCTGTCACATATTTATACATGGTGATTAGACTGTCTTTTTTTCTAAGCTGAATAGTCCAAAAATTTGTGCCAAGTCGAACTTAGGAGGGATGTATGAAAACGTCTTTTTCCAAGACTTTTCTTGTTTCCCTTTGCAACCACTCAGGGTTTCCCCCCTTTATTTCTTCGTTTTAGTGGGTGGTCCCCCTCCTCGGCCCGGGCCCCGGGACAAACCCAGGCCGCCTCCCCGGGTGTTTGCCGGGCGGGGTGGGTGCAGACTCAGAGACTCACCTGACCTCTTTCCCTGTCCCCCCCTCGCCCTCTGCCGGATGAGGCGCGCGTCCCGTCTCTAGGGGCCGCCGCGCCGTTCTTGGAAATTTTAAAAAGGGCCAGGCCCCCGGGATTGGCTAATTCCCGGGGCTTTTCCCTATTTAAGGCTCCCCTCCACTTCCCCTTGCTGGATTTATGTTGCCCTTGTGCCTTAGTAAAGCGTTCCCCAAGGTATTTCCCCTTATCTTTTACCAGACTTTGCTGTTTCTCGACTCCGAACCCCTGCCGCCCGCCTGGACTTCCTGCCCCGTCCTGACTATGATTCCGAACTTGACTCTTACCACGCTGCACCCGGCCCCCATCGCAAGCAAAAATCACGTCGTGGGTAGCGACCTGGTGCCCCACGCCCCAGAAGTCTATCCCGCTTTGCGGGGCTCTGGTGAAATGGGGACTTGACTCCCCTCCCCGGGGGCTTAGCTTTCATCGCTTGCGGTGGTCCCGAGGGTCCCTACCAAACCGTTACATTCAGAGCACTATTGAAAAGAAAGGGGTCTGTGTTGGTTTCTTGGGCAACAAGAAAAGTCTTGGACCAAAACAGTTTTCATACATGTCCCCCTTAGAATCCACCAATTTCCCTAACCAACATGGCTCCTCTGCACCCGCTCTAGCTCAACTATGCCCTTTTCAAACACTGGTGCCCAAAACTGTATACAGTATTCCATATGTGGCCTCAAAAAGGAATTGTATAAGGCAAAATTACATCCCTTTTCTTAAGTTTTTAAAGTTTTTTTTTTTCCCAAAAAACCCAGGGTTTTTCATTTCCCCCTGGCAGCAGCTGCCTGGTATTGGTCACTGAATTGAAGACTAACGATATTCTCAAGTCTTCCACCCTTTAGTTTTAGCCTTATCAAAATTTTTTTATTAAAATTTTGTTTTTTGGCCCGGGTTTCCGGAGATTCCTTTTTTCCCGTTAAACTTAAATTAAACCATTTCTCTGCCCCAAGCCCCCAACTTCCCTACTTTGTCATAAACCTTATAACCCTGCTGGTAGCCGACAAGGTTGAGCCCCTTTTATATTTTCCCTTGACACGCACGGGATAGTTTTAAAGGGAAATTTCCCAGAAAATAAGTAGTCCGGGGACAGTGAAAAATTTTGCAAAATCTTTGGGAAAAAGGGGAACAAGGTTTACAGGGAGCCATAAACAAATGTCAGACCCAGTGCACCCATTAGTCAGAAAAAAGGACAAATTTTTAATGTTTCTAGTGACTAGTTTTAGAAACCCTTGTTTTCCCTTTATCTGTAGTAGAATTAATAATCTCAGTAAAAATAAATACTACTGTGGGGACCCGACACATAATCAAATTTTTGCAGAAAACGGGAAAAAGGGGTTGCAAACAGGTGGGGTTTCCCCAATTTGATCTATTTCGGGGAAAAAGGTCGTTGACTTTGAAAATTTTTTCTAAATTGTCAGATTTGGTTTTTTTTTTTCCCCCAAAAATAAGCAAAATTTGGGCTTCCACTGGTTTTAATCTGCCCAAAAAAATAGGCTGAACTGAATGGACAAATGTCCTTTATCAACCTTCCAAACTTATCTATCTATCTATCAAACAAATTCTATCTAATCTATCAATCTATCTATTATATCATCATATCTAACTCATATCTATCTATCGGGCTCAATCTTCTATCTATCTTCTATCAAATCTATCTATCTATCTATCAAAACTATCTTACAATAGCCTTTTTATAAAAGCTTTAATGCCCTTTTAAATTATACAGGTTAAAAAAAGCAATCCAAAAAAACCCAAAATCATCCCCCTAAATTTAATTCCCAAATATTTCCTAATTGCTTAGCTTAGTCTTCTGCTTCCCCCTCCAAAACAAAAGGAGGCCCAGCCCCATTCCAGACAAGTCTATTTTAGTAAATCCTTGTGTTCTGGGGAAATAGCAGTTATGGAGCATTCCTTTTTTAAAACTGAGACGGGTTGGATGAGACCTGAATGGGCAGGTAATTTACGGGGCTTGGGCCGTGTTCACGCGGTTTAAACCCCCAAAGGGAAATTTTGGTGCCCCGTAAAAGGCCACAAATCGCCTGAAAAAGGGGGGGCGGGACGGGGGGGGGCCGGGAGCCCGCGGGGCCCCCCGGGGGCCCCCCAAAAACCCAATGCTTTTTTAAAACGGCCGCCGCGCCGTAAATAATGTGAAAGTCACTTTCCCCTTCCCCCCCCGCGGCAAAATTTTTTTTTTTGGCCGAGGGGGGGAGGAGCGAGGGAAAATCCACTTTTCCTTTTGAGAGCGTGGATTACCGAAAATGACTCCCGGATTGGCGCCGTTTTGAAGCGCAAATCCGGCGCGGAAAACGGCGCCAATCCGTCGGCAAATAACCCGTGGGGAACGGGGCCTTACATTTTAAATTTAGAAGAATCGTAAAATCAGAAGGGGGGGAGATGTATGTCTTTATTTAAAAAACCTGTCTGAAGCCAAAACTGTGGGAAGATATGTTTAAAAAAATGAGCATGTGGACAAACATTAAGGGTAGATTTTAAAAACGGGGTAATAACAATAAAAGGGAAAACTACTACGGGGGCGGGATTTGACTCCCAAAAATTAAAAGAACCCCGCAAGATGTTTCCTCAATAAAAATGGAGGGGGGTTAATCAGAAAAAAGGTTAAATTTTTATGGGCGATATCAACTACCCAAAACATAAATTGGGAAAAATGAAACCTGTGGCCTCTTAAAAAAAACAGGCATTTTTCAATAAAATGCACCCTTCCCAACTGGGGCCCGGGAAAACTAGAGGGGGGAATTTTTCGCCACCCGAGCCAAAAATTTTCTTATAGACCCGACAAGACAAAAAAGGGAGTTCTGGACTTAAAATTGAAATTTAAAAGACCTGACAGCTTTAAAAAAGGGTTTAGACTGGGGGCACCTAGGGAAAAAGTTTCCCACAATATAATACATTTCCAAATTTTATTTCAAAAGGGCATTTTGTCGAGGAGCCCGAAAAATGCTGGTTTCGGGAAAGGGTAATTTTAAAAATTTTAAAAAGAGGCCCCAAAAACCCTATTGACTGGGACAAGGTGGGTTTAAAAAAAAAAAGAACAGAAATAAAATTTTAAAAATTTTTTAAAAAAATCTTTAGCTCTCACTGTGAAAAATACAGACCCTTTTGGAAAACAACCAACGGGATCAACCCGAGAAAGTAAAAGGAGGCAAAAATAACAAAAAGAAAACGGGGGTAAAGGGGGGCAGAGGGAGGCAAATAAAAAAATATAAGGGAAAAAAATTTTAAAAAAAGTAAAATAATGAAAAAGGCAGCAAAGGGCCGGGGAACAGCAAAAAAGGGCCCAAAAAAAATAGGGGTTGTTTTTCTAGACTTTTTCATCCCGGGCTGAACGCCCCCAGATCTGGCCAGAGATTCGACTGTACGGGAAACTTTTCCAAAAAGTCATAATTGCCCAAGGAATTTTAACAGTCTATCACTGTGTTACAATGATTCGTTTTTAAATTTTGGGCAGATTAAATCCCTGGTATAATACAAATAGTAGTAAAGGGAAAAAATTCAGTTTAAAACCCGGAAAAGGGTTTTAGTAATTTGTCCCTTTAGTTTGTAGTAATAGCAAATTAGTTGTAGTAGCAGTATAGTAAGAGTATAATACATGTAGTATTTGTAATAATATACTAGTTGTAGAATAGGGGTATTTTAGATTTACTAGTGGGGGTTTAAAGAAAAAGTTATATTACCAGCTGTTGTTTCAATACAAGGAAAAATACTTTGTATTTAAAAAATACTTGGAGGAAAATTTGCAGCAATAATGGCCAGGACCCCTAGTAGAGCAAAGTAATTTGTACTCATAGTAGTAGCATGCTAACTATAGTGTTGTAATGATTTGTAGTACGTAAATAGTAAAAAGGACCAAAACCCGAAATTTTAACAGTAATACTTGTAAATGGTTTTTATGTTGAAGTGTAGTAGTTAATTTTTTAACAGTTTGTAGCAGTAGTAAAAATAGTAGTAAAGTAAATACAGGTTTGTAGTATAAAAACAGTTTGTAAAGTTTGTAGTACTTGTAGTTTAAATAGTTGTAGTATACGTAGTAGCAAATTTTTTAAAAAATAGTAAAAGTATTGTAAGGGCCTTTTTGAACGGGGGTTTTAACTCTGTGTTAAAATCCCTTTTTTGATCCTCTCTGGGACCGACCGGGCGGGCCCAGAGACGGATCTAAAACAATTTTTAGTAGATTAACGAAAAAGGGCTAAAAAGCGGAGTTAACGCGGAGTGAAAACTCCGTGTGAACAAGCCCTAATACAGTAGTAGTATATAATTGTAGTATAGCAGTAGTAGTAATTGTATAATAATAAAAACCGAAATAAAGTAGTATAGTTAAAAAAGGTAGCACTATGGTGGTTTTCAGTTTAAAAAAGAAATAATATTCTGGTAGTAGCATATGTGGTATACTAGTTGTAGTAATAGGAAGCACATAGGCAGCAGTTCCAGGCTGGCCTCCAATTTCCGAACAGGGGGTAGGGTTTTCCCACTGTAAATAACTTTGGTCCCTTCAAATGATTTTTAGTTTGGGAAACCCTTGGTGAAACCCGAAGCTCCTGTAACTTCCCCCCTCTTTGGGGTCCTAATGCGAAACCTTTTATGCTCATGCTTTTGGAAATGGAAAGGGAAACCCCCCCTCTCCCAATTTCAACCCCCAATTTTAACTCAAAAATAAATGCACAAAAAAACGTTTTCTTTTGTCGAAATGGCCACACTTTTTTCCCAACCAAGAAGTAAAACAAATAAAAGGGAAAAAAAAATAGTTAAAGTGTGGGCCATTGTTGAGATTCCAGCTTTCTGACACATAGCACCTGGCCAAACAGCAAAAAAGGGGGCCAAGCTTGGCCCCTTCTCAGAGCCAGTGCCTTGGGGGCCCCAAATGACCACTGAAGCCTCACCCCTGCCAACCCCGTGTCCACCCCATGACATTACTTTATCCACCCTTTAAAAGAGTTGTCTCACCATTGATTATTTTACCTCAGCCCTTTTTTTGGTTTTTCCTTTAATTCGGGGCGTTTTACGGCTTCCTAGGCGCAAAAAGGGGGGTCTGTAGCAAGCAACAAGTGCTCCCGCCCCACATGATAAAAACAGGTTTGTAATAAATCCCTGAGAAGCTAGCGCCCATACAAGAGGGGATATCTGGAAAGGTGGGTCACTGTTTGAACATATATTTGTTTTTCATGATCTTTAACTAAAAAGAATCCTTGTAGGAAAAAAACCTTAAGGCTGGCCACTTCTACAGCTCACCTTTTCTCACCATGAAGTTTAACATCCTCAAAAATTTTCAAATTTAGTCCAAATTAGCTTTTAGGCCTGGGCTTAAGTGTGAACTGAAATTTTCTGCCCCGGTATGGTTTTTCATTCTTTAGACAAACAATGTTTATAACCACAGCCTATCTCTCTCTTGGGGAAACATGAATCATATGGGTTCTTAATTGTCTGATCCTTTGTTCCCATTCAGATAAGCTGTGTCGGGTATTCTGGTAGCTGCTTACCCAAATTCCTAAAAAGTAAAAAGCTTGTGAGCCGTATGGACACGGTACTTTATACTATGTGTTGGGGGAAAAATATGGCTTATTTAAAATGAGGACATCAAATATCAGACTATAATGCTTGTCTTTTTTTCTTTTATTGTTGTTATAGCGCCGTTATATCCACACGCTTACAAAAATTGTCATTTTCCATTGGTCCCTGTCCCCATTGGGGCCACAGTCTGAATTTTATTTTTCAAATTAAGGACAAACCCGTCTTCTTTTGGGGGCATTTGGAATATGTTAATTATGGTTGGCAACTTTTTTAAAATGGAAAAGCGGAGATAAAGAGGGGGGCGCGTCCCCCGGGCCCCAAAATTTTCATGGGCACCCCCTATTTTTGTGTCCCCCCCCTTTAAAAGCCCCCCCACTCCGCCAAAATACATAAGGCTTTTTGGGAAAAAGCCCGGGAGATCCTTATAGCCAGGTAGTAGCCCCCCATAACCAGGTAACCCCCTTTAAGCAGGTAGAGCCCCCGTAGCAAGGTTTTAAACCCCCCCCTGTACTAGTAGATACCCCCCCTTTTTTAGCCAGTATTGCCCCCCCTTTTTTGCCAGGGAGTGCCCCTTTAATAGTCAGGTAGTTGCCCCCTTTAGTAGTCAGGTAGGTAGTGCCCCCTTTAGTAGTCAGGTAGGTGTGCCCCTTTAGTAGCCAGCCAGGTAGGTAGTGCCCCCTTTAGTAGCCAGCCAGGTAGGTAGTGCCCCCTTTAGTAGCCATCCAGGCAGTTGCCCCCTTTAGTAGCCAGCCAGGTAGTTGCCCCCTTTAGTAGCCAGCCAGGTAGTGCCCCCTTTAGTAGCCAGGTCGGTAGTGCCCCCGTTGTAGCCAGCCAGGTAGTTGCCCCCATTGTAGAGCCAGTTAGGTGCCCCATTGTAGCCAGCCAGGTATTGCCCCCATTGTAGCCAGCCAGGTAGTTGCCCCCATTATAGCCAGCCAGGTATTGCCCCCATTGTAGCCAGCCAGGTAGTTGCCCCATTGTAGCCAGCCAGGTATTGCCCCCATTGTAGCCAGCCAGGTAGTTGCCCCATTGTAGCCAGCCAGGTAGTTGCCCCCATTGTAGCCAGCCAGGTATTGCCCCCATTGTAGCCAGCAGGTAGTTGCCCCCATTGTAGCCAGCCAGGTAGTTGCCCCATTGTAGCCAGCCAGGTAGTTGCCCCCATTAGTAGCCAGCCAGGTAGACCCCCCCCCCCCATTGTAGCCAGGCAGAGCCCCCCATGTAGTTAATAAAAATAAAATAATAAATTCCACTTACCTGACCAGGCTCCTGCAGCTCCGGCCAGGCTCCTGCCCGATCTCCTCAGCGACGCAGGGGGACTGAGAGCAGCCGCGCGTCATTTCCCCTGCGCCGCTGACCTGTATGCACGGCGCGCACAGGCGCCGGACATACAGGGGGAGGAGGGAGGAGGGAGCGCTGCCTCCTGCCTCCTCCCCTCACAGTGAGACCGTGGGCGGGTGAGCGGACCCTGCGCCCGCTTCACCAGCCCGCCCGTGGGAACGGCCATTTAAAGGACCCCCGCCACCTACTGGCGGCGGGAGAAATGCCAACTCCCCCGGGAGGGCGGGGGGGGACCCCAAATAGAGGGAACCCCCCCGCCAAAAACGGGAGAGTTGGCATGTATGTGTTAATTATTGATTAAAAAAATCCTCTGTACCCCACGGGCGGTGTATTATATTGTATAATATTGCAGCAGCAGGAATTAATGGGGGTGTCTGTCCCTATGAATGCCAACTACGTCCTACTGAGCCAGTGACATTATATGCAGTGGGACTGTCACTATGGACGGTCACTTTATCTGTGTTATGCCAAGTGCAGGGACTGAGGGGGCGAAGCGTGACCCCAGTGAAAAAAAAAAACCCAGACCGGACAGAGTATCTCTGTCATGCATCACCTCCTTGGAGTCTAAACCAGACATTACAGTGATCCAGGAATCTTCCTTTGAATCCATCAGTCTGTGTCGCTGCATTTTCCGTGGCTTCTGTGTCTGTTTTTCAGCCCTGGCCGTGTGCTCCACATCCGCGCTGTACAGGCTCCTGCTGCAGAGCTCTACCTGCACTGCAACATAGTAAAACAGTAGATATGGCTAAAAAAGACACTAATCCATCACGTCCAACCTGTAACTCTACAGCGTTGATCCAGAGGAAGCCACAAACCCCTACGAGGCACATGTCAATTGTCTATTAGGGTAAGTTCACACGGCTTATTTTGGGACGCATTTCGCCATGTATTAAGAGCGTACTGTGCTCTAATACGAGCGAAATGCGCCCCAATCATTACGGTAATCCACAGCTCTCATAGAGAACTATGGATTACGCCTGCTCTGCCCGCGTATACAATATGATCGGAGATAATTGACATGCCATTTATTCATGGTGCTTACGCGCTGCGAGTAGTGACTGTCTGTGGGGCCGATCGGCGCGACTCCCGAACACCCGGCTTAATTGCGGGGCGTACTGTATGCCCCTCAGTTAAGCGGTGTGAACATACCTTTAGAAGAGGAAAAATTCCAGGGTGTGGTCTGAACCCAGATGTTGCCTGACACTTTCCCAGTGAGCTTGTCTGAAGACTCCTCAGTCTGGCCCAAATAAGGCAGCTGATTCTGCCACACACCCTTTGAAATTTGACAAGCAACGCTCCCCATAGACTTTAATAGAAAATCCGTGTAGCAGTCCCCACTGGACAGATTTTCTGCTGGATGGTTTTTCACACCGTCGCTGGTCCAAAAAACTTAGAACATGTTCGTTCTTCTGTCCAGTTTTCAGGTAGAACATGAAAATGAGAAGGGGGACGGCTTGAATCCGCAAACAAAGACAAAAGCAGTACCCCAATGTGCCAAGAAAAGACAAAATTGTCAGATTTTGACAGAGCTGTGGGAATACACTCTCTTTGAGCCCATGCCCTGCTACAGAAGATAAGGAGCAGTTTGAGTCTCTGGGCATGCTGGGGACAATATTACCCGAGTTACACTCTGGGTAAATCTAAGGCCTATTGTAGCCTCTCACCACGTTGACCTTGCAACGCACAGATTTCTACAGTCTTCCTGCACTGTTGGGTGACTGCATCTGATACTTCTAATTATTCTTTAGAGCTCCGTCATCAGCTCCAGACACAGCAACTCTGATTCAGAGGTACGAGTACTCCTCAATCAACTGTGGCCTAGATTCTGGCTCCAGGACTAAGCATCACAACAGCCAGCGATCTCCCGATTGCCTAGGGACATTAAGTGAGTTCACCTGTCAGCCTCTGAGATAGATGTTTGCCACGCCGGCATATTATGGCCAGTAGCGGCCACCTGCAGATTCCTGTTCTCCGATGGACTAGAGACAGGAGTAGAGGCACTCAAGGGGCTCCATTTCCCCCAACTATCACTCTTTTAAACAGTAGCCGGTAGTCGGTCTATAATACACCACATCTCTTGTCACAAACCTTACAGCCTACCTTCTCAACTAAACCCTGGACTCAATACTATTCCTACACCTAACTGTTGCACTCCTTACCAGACCTCTGCTCTCCAATTGACTGGAGATACCGTGTTTCCTCGATAGTAAGACAGCGTCTTACATTCTTTTTACCCCCAAAAGTCCCACTATGTCTTACTTTCGGGTATGTTTTATAGGCAGTTAGGCCAGCTGTGAGGTATGGTCGCTGTAGCAGGTATAGGGTCGGCTGAGGCAGTATAGGGCCAGCTGTAGACAGGTTAGGCCATGTAGACAGGTAAGGGCCAGCTGTAGGCAGGTATAGGGCCGCTGTAGGCAGGTTTAGCCTGCTTTAGGCAGGTATAGGGCCAGCTGTAGAGTAAGGGCAGCTGTAGCAGGAAGGGCCAGCTGTAGGCAGGTATAGGGCCAGCTGTAGGCAGGTATAGGGCCAGCTGTAGGCAGGTATAGGGCCAGCTGTAGACAGGTATAGGGCCGCTGTAGGCAGTATAGGCAGCTGTAGGCAAAAAAACACTTACCTGGCTCCCCGCTGCTCCGTCTCCCGCGCCGCTTCCTCGCTGCTCCGGCCTCCCGCGCGCTCATTCCGGCACAGGCAGTAACGTCATCAGGCCGCGCTACGTCTTACTTTCGGGGTACGTCTTACATTAGGCGACCTCCCTAAGACACCGCTACGTCTTACTATCAGGGGTGTCTTACTATCGGGGAAACACGGTAGGGGAGGATAAGCCTGCAGTCCCTGAAATGACCATTTATTATCAGAGCCAGCTTTGCGACACATTGCATGTCAGAGATCCTCTCCATAAGCCATGGGACAGTGTAAGAATACTTACTCACCTGTTGCAGTTTTCACCTCCAGAGGTGAGCAATCTGTGATCGACATCACAACCCACTAATTAACCTGCAAACTATGACTCATAACAGCCCCCGGCCTTACTTTCAGCTCTGCAGCTCTGAATTTCTTTGGCTCTGCAAAATTCTCCTAACATCTAGCACTCCAGCTCTGTGACCTTCAGCCTTCCCACGGCAGAACTTAAGCAAACCTCAACTTTCCTTTAATGAAACTTTCTCTACCTTAGAAGACCGTTACCTCCTACATAGTTTGCGTCAATAAAAAGTTTTGCTTACTTCTTCTGCAACTTCTATAATTATTCTCTATAATAGGAGGGACTGCTAAAAAGAATACAAGGAACAAGCCAACAAAACAACTGGAATTCTTCTCTTCCTCTGCTCAAAGTAGAGCAACTACCAAAAGGGGTCTGCAATACCCACCTCCATATCCAGCCCCCTCATACAGAGCAGAATCTGTGGCTCAAGATCAACAAGAAGAGGAAACATTCCCTCCTGACTCTAAATCTAGCAATCAGAATAATCCCTGGATTGAAGTCCTGTCTCCAGAATCTAGGGCCCATAACCTATAATATTATATTTTTCATGAAAGACATTTAGGCCCTTCTCGAGCTTGTTTAATGACTCCACCATCACAACCTCTTGTGGCAGCGAGCGCCATATTGTTACTGCTCTTACTATAGAATCATAGTTTGTGATGGTAATGAAACCTTCTTTTCTCTAGATACAGAGGTCGCCCCCTTGTCATGGGTACAGCCCTAGGTGTAAAAAGATCATGGAAGAGATCTGTGTATTGTCCTGTCACATATTTGCACATGGTGATTAAATCCCTCCTTAGTCGTCTTTTTTTCCCAACCTGAATACCTCCAAGTTTGATAGTCTATCTTGGTATTAGAATCCACCCATTTCTCTAACCAACTTGCCCTCCTCTGCACCTGCTCTAGCTCCGCTATATCTTTCTCATACACTGCTGCCCAAAACTGTATTCAAAATTTCCTATGTGGCCTCACTAGTGATTTATATAGAGGCAAAATTACAGTGGGGAAAAAGTATTTAGTCAGCCACCAATTGTGCAAAAAAGATGAGAGCGGCCTGTAATTGACATCATAGGTCGACCTCAACTATGAGAGACAAAATGAGAAAACAAATCCAGAAAATCCCATTGTCTGATTTGGAAAGAATTTATTTGCAAATTATGGGGGAAAATAAGTATTTGGTCACCTACAAACAAGCAAGATTTCTGGCTCTCACAGACCTGTAACCTTTTCATCTACTCAATGAATGTGCACTTTACACTAAGCCTTGGACTACTCTATTATCTGGGAAATACGCTGTCATACTATCCCTGTGCTGTGTCATGGAACATGATAAGGGTCTCATATCTACTGTGTTGGCTTCCAGCAGGATTATAAGGTTTATGACAAAGTAGGGAAGTTGGAGGCTTGGGCAGAGAAATGGTAAATGAAGTTTAATTTGGATCAATGTAAGGTCAGGTACTTGGGCCAAAGAAACAAAATGTACAATTATGTAATTTATAGTATAATACTGGCTAAAACTATGGGCTGAGAAGACTTGGGGATATTGGTAGACAGTAGTCTTAAATTCAATGACAGTGGCAAATGAAATAATGGGCTGCATTAAAATGGGCTTAAAAGCTTAAGACAGGAACATACATTAGAAAATGAGCAGGTGGAATAATTATGGGTAGATATACATAGGAGTAATAACAATAATAGAATTCTACTAGGGGTCTGCTATAGGCCCCCAAATATAACAGAACCCATGGAAGATGTACTACTCAAATAGATGAGGCAGCCAATCATAATGAGGTTGTTATTATGGGCGACTTCAACTACCCAGACATAAATTGGGAAACTGAAACCTGTGACTCTCATAAAGGAAACATGTTTTTGTCAATAACTAAAGATAATTACCTTTCCCAACCGATACAGGAGCTGACTAGAGGGAAGGGGGCATTACTGAGCTAATATTGTCCCATAGACCAGACAAGATAACAGGGGTGCAGGAGCAGAGGGAAGGCTATTCTGCACTTAATATTGACTAACAGACCTGATAGAATAACAAAGGTACAGGTTGGGGGGTACCTATGAAATAGTGACCACAATATAATACATTTCCAGTTATCATTCAATAGAGTATTTTGTTGAGGAGCCACAAAAACTATGATTTTCAGGAAAGCTGATTTTAATCTGCTTAGAGAGGCCCTAAGCCGCATTGACTGGGACAAGGTGTTTAAAAATAAAAGAACGGACAATAAATGGGAGATTTTTAAAAACATCTTTAGCTCCCAGTGTAAGAGATACAGACCTTATGAAAAAAAAACATGGATCAATGGAGATGTAAAGGAGGCAATAAATAATAAAAAAAAAGCATTTAAGCTCCTTAAACAGGAGGGCAGTGAAGAGGCACTAAAAAACTATAAGGAAAAAAAATAAAATATTTTAAATAATAATAAATACAGCAAATCTGGAGACAGAAAGACATACACGCACCGGCCAACTTTATTAGGTACACCATCGCTAGTAACGGGTTGGACCCCCTTTTGGCCTTCAGAAACTGCCTCAATTCTTCGTGGCATGATTCCACAAGGTGTTTGCAACGATGCTCTATTGGTACCCAAGGGGCCCAAAGAGTTCCAAGAAAATATTCCCCTCACCATGACACCACACAACCAGCACTTCTGATCCGTTGATACAAGGCAGGATGGATCCATTGCTTTTTCATGTTGTTGATGCCAAATTCTGACCCTACCATACTCAAAGGTAGCAGCTGAAAATCGAGACTCATCAGACAGGCAACGTTTTTCCAGTCTTCTACTGTCCAATTGTTAGAGCTTCCTGGCAAATTGGAGCCTCAGTTTCCTGTTCTTAGCTGATAGGAGTGGTCTCCCGGTGTGCGGTCTTCTGCTGCTGTAGAACATCTGCATCAATGTTCGCCGTTTAACTGTAGCGTTCAGAGATGCTCTTCTGCCCTACCTTGGTTGTAAACGGGTGGCTATTTGATGTCACTGTTGCCTTCTATCAGCTCGAACCAGTCTGCCATTTCCTTTGACCTCTTGCATCAACAAGGCATTTCCGCCCACAGGACTGCGCTCACTGGATGTTTTTTACTTTTTAGGGGACCCATTCTCTGTAAACCCTAGCGATTGGTTGGTTTGTGCGTGAAAACTTCCCAGGAGTTCAGCAGTTTCATGAATATACTCAGAACACAGCCCTTCTGGCACCCCCAACAACCATGCGACGTTTCAAAGGACACTCAAATCACCTTTCTTCCCATATGATGCCTCGGTTTAGAACTGAAGGAGATTGTGCTTGACCTGTCTAATGCCTAAAGGCACTGAGTTGCGACAAGTGATTGGTGATTTGAAATTAAGTGGTTAAGTGCAGTTGGACAGGTGTACCTAATAAAGTGGCCGGTGAGTGTATAGCCATACAGAATAAAACTAACCACCATATATAAATTGTAAAAAAAAGATTAAAGATAAAAATGTTGGCCCTTTGAAAAATAGTGAGGGAGGTATTGTAGAGGGCGATGAGGAGAAAGTGCAGCTCCATTTTAAGAAAATTAAAATCACCAGGTCCTGATGATATACACCTCTGTGTCCAAAGGGAATTAAGTAATGTGATAGAAGGGCCCATATACTTTATATTTATGGACTGTATAGTAATTGACTATGTCCCAAAGGATTGACGTATAGCAAATGTGGTGCCAATATTCTAAAGGGGTCAAAAAGTCATTTGATACTACTAGGCCAGAAAAGTTTAACCTCTGTTGTAGGTAAATCGTTTAAAGATGTTTTATAAGAGATGCTATCCTGATTATCTCACTGAATATAAATGCATACCGCTGTTATCTCCATGGGTTGTAGGATTCGTTCCTTGTCAAACTAAACTCATCAGCATTCTACTGAGAAGGTTAGTTCTTAGAATAGATCGGTTTGGTGAGGCACTGGGGGGCGGACATGTATGAAGGGGAAATGCACCAGTTTTCTGGTCTACTTCTGAACCAAAAAAGAATGTCATGGATCAGGTGTTACTCCAACCATTGGTGCAATAGTCCCTTTGTAATGCGCACAAAGGACACTTTTTCCCTGTGGGCCAAAGATTATGGGTGTTTATGGGGGCGTCGCACCCACATTCATAGAAGTAGGGACAGCATTTAGATTCTTTAATGCAAATCTAGGCGCACATAACAATTAGAACAGCCCAGAACAGGGTATAGGTGGTACCGGAGCAAAGACTCTGTGGTATTGGCTCTACACTGCCATGTATGTCATGACCTGCAGGGGAAGAACAGCCAGCACGATAAGGTGTTGACCTGAGCTCAAAAGACTTGTGGTATTGGCATTACACTTGCCCTGTATGTATGACCTGCAGAAGAACAGCCAGGACCAGGGTAACGATGGTGCCTGAAGCCTGACTAGTGGTATTGCTCTACACTGCCCTGTATGTATGACCTGCAGAAGAACCAAGGACAGGGTAAAGGTGGTCTGCCTGAGCCAAGACTTGTGTATTGGCTATACACTGGGCCTGTATGTATAACCTGCAGAAGAACAGACCAGGGTAAAAGGTGGTGCCTGAAACCAGACTTGTGGTATTGGCTCTTACACTGACATGTATGTATGACCTGCAGAAGAAACAGCCAGACCCAGGGTATAAAGGTGGTGCCTGAGCCAGATTGTGTTGTATTGCTCTACTCTGCCCTGTATGTATGACCTGCAGAAGAAAAGCCAAGTACAGGGTAAAGGTGTGCCGTTGAGCCAGATCTTGTGGGTATTGGCATACTACACTGCCCTGTTATGTATGACCTGCAGAAGAAACAGACCTGGTTAAGGTGGTGCCTGAGCTAGACTTGTGGTATTGATCTAATCTGCCCTGTATGTAGGACCCCCCCTTGCAGAAGAACAGCCACAGACCAGGGTTAAAGGGGTGCCTGAGCCAGACTTGTGGTAATTGGCATTACACTGCCAGTATGTCTGACCTGCAGAAGATACAGCCAGACACACAGGGATAAGGTGGTGCTTGAGCAAGACACATGTGTTACTTGGCTCTACTCAATTACACCGGAGTTCGGGAGCTAGCGTATTCGGGGAGACGTTATCCATAGGTCTATTTTGAGATAGACAGTAACACTGGGACGTAATTTTCACCCCGTATTTAGCGCAGTACAGTCGCTATAATACGGGGAGAAATTAGTCAAATTTTTTAATACCGTGTGAACATAGCCGGTACTGTGTAGAGCAGTGAGACTGTGGAACTCTCTGCCAGGGGAACTTTCATTGCGTGTTCACTAACAGAGTTCCAGGAAGGGTCTGGACGCATTTCTAGATGTAATAATATAACAAGTTTTGTGACTGGGATTCTGGAGAAGGGTCGGATACAACTTTCTAGATGTGAAATAAATATAACAAGTTATAGTGAAGGGATTCGGTGAAGGGTCTGGTATTAGAGTGGGCGGGAATTTGCACTAAAAATTCGCATTCGGTCACTTCGCCGAATTTTCCGACAAATTCGTTTTCGTTACCTGAATTACTTCTGGCACAAATCGCGTTAAAAAGCAGCTATTTCAGGATCACAGAGCCGGCAGGGGTGCTTGTAGAACGTTGTGCATGCTTAAATATTGCAGAGGGAGCTTGGGTTTGGTCTTCATACAATGTTGTGTTTTAGTATGACACGCACAATGACTGCCCGCCGCTCTTAGAATCGCTACACTATAAAATTCCTGGGCACTTTAAGAGGGCAACTGACCAAAAAACTGAAGGGGGATTGTAGCCTGATAAAAGTCATTGCCAGCGAAAGCTGGAAAAAAACAAGCTGAGTGTCAGGTGGCAAACATTAGTGGACAGAGGAGTGTGGAAGACCACAGCAGCATGGAGGTCAGGCAATGCACAATGACAAATTCTGCGAGGTGGCAAAAAAACGAAGGAAGCACAGAGGGCACAATGAATGAGAGCGGGGGATGGTCTCGGCCGGCAGGCAATCAGCATGAGGTCAGGCTAGTTGGCACAATGACATTCTGGGGTGGCACAAAACACGAGGAAGCACAGAGTGGAACTATGACTGAGGCGGAGGTCACGGATAGCAGCAGCATGAGGGCAGGCAGTGGCTCAATGACATTCTGGAGGCGGCAAAACAGTATTAGGCCTCAGAGTGCACAATGAGTCAGTGTGGAGGTCACGAGCGGCAGCAGCATGAGATACGGCAGTGGCAATAATTGACCTTTGGAGGCGGCCAAAACAGTATTAGGCCACAGAGTGGAACAAATGACTGAAAGTGGAGGTCACAGGCAGACAGCGTATGAGATCAGGGCAGTGGCAACAAAGGTCATTCTGGAGGCGGCAAAACAGTATTAGGCCACAGAAAGTGGCCACCACCAATGATACATGTGGAGGTCACGACAGCTAGCAGATTGAGCATGAGATCAGGCAGTGGCACAATGACTGTGAGCAGAGGTTCAGGGAGCAGCGCATGAGGTCAGGGCAGTGGCACAATGACATTCTGGAGGCGGCACGCAAAACAGTATTAGGCCACCAGGGTGGCACAATCACACAGTGTGGAGGTCACGGCGAGGCTGCAAGTATGAGATCAAGGAAGTGGCACAATGACATTCTGGAGGCGGTACTAAACAGTATTAGGCACTAGGTGAGAGTGGAACAATCACACAGGTGGAGGTCACGGCGGCAGCAGTATGAGTTAAGGACAGTGGCACAATGGACATTCTGGAGGCGGCAAAAAGTATTAGGCACAGAGTGCACAATCACACAGTGGGGAGGACCCAACGGCGGGCAAGCAGTTATGAGATAAGGCGATGCACAAAGACATTCTGGTGGCGGCAAACAGTTTTAGGCCACTGTGTGGCACAATCACAAGTGTTGGATGGTCTCCGGGCGGCAAGCCAGTTTGAGACTCAGGCAGTGGCACAATGACATTTGGAGGCGGCTACCACGTATTATGGCCACTGAGTGGCACAATCACACAGTGTGGAGGGTCACGGACAGGGCTATGCAGCATGAAGGTAGGCAGTGGCACAATGACACAGTGGTGGATGTCACAGCAACAGCAGCAATGCAAGCAGCAGCAGAGTCATAGAGTGGCACAATGACAGAGTGTTGAGGTGGTGGCAATACCAGTCCCTGGTTAAAGATGGGTTGGTGCAGATGGAGGAAAAATGGCAGCAGAGTGTGGCAGATCAGGCAGGTTGGCGGCATCAGAATAGTGGTGAGGCAGGTGTTCTGAACACAGACTGACGCCTCTAAGTCATTGGTGTGTGGAATTCTGGCTGATCCACGCCTGATTCATCTTGACAAAGGTCAGGTCGTTCCAAATTTTTCCGTGGACATGCGGGTTCGCTTTTGGAGGTAACGATGGCCCCCGCCGCACTGAACACCCGCTCTTGTATGCCATACTACTGGGGCGGACGGGAAGGACAGCTTCTACACTGCAAACTCGGCAAGTTGACGGCCACACATCCCGTTTGGCTGCACAAGTAGTCCAGCGGATCTTCTAACTGTGGTGGCAGGAGTGTGTCCAAGTAGGCCACAACCTGTTGGTTCAGGGGACTGCTCAGGTCCTGCTGCTGCTGCTCTGCTGGCGACTGCCTCCTCACTAGGCGGTGTGAAGGAAGTGCCTCATTCTGTGACTCCAGGGACTCTAAGGTTAATACTGATGGAGCTGGTACTGCTCTCTTACTCCCCCACCTGCCCCACCTTCCCCCAAGCAGGCTGCGGCGATTAGTACGTGAGGTTGAGGAACCCCCGGTAGACCTGTCAGAGGAGGGACGATTGCCGCACCATTAGGCAGCCAGACCAACTGATTAGGAGGATTTCCCTATCAGTATTTGAGTTTGTTCTTCCCTCTTCATAGCTGGGAAAAAGGCCTCCACATTTTGGGAACGGTAGCAGAGGGTCCAATAGGGTGGGAGAGCCAGGATGTCAATCCCTATGCCAGATGCTGATATATTCGGCGCACTAGCCAGGCAATAAGCATGCTGCGGGCCATCTGCACAAGTGACTCGAGGGGCTCCCTTGCCTCCATTTCCACTGTTTACTGCCACGTTGCTTGGGGGTAATCTGCCTCGTCTTCTTAATCTCCATCCACTCCTCCAGCTGCTCCTTGCTCCTCCTCTTTGCTCACCTGGGTAGAAAAATCCATCATTTCATCAGGACAATGCTTCTGCTTCACAATGTCCTCCTCCGCCTCCTCCTCCAATTTTCAGTCCCACCAGGAACTCATGTGGCCTTCGAGATTGTAGTCGCCACGTCTCAGTCCCCTGCCCAGACAGATTTTTCAGCATCTGTTCCGGACATGAAGCAGTGGAATGAGTTATTCATCCCGTAGTCATGGCAACTGACAAATAACGTGGCCTCCTCGAAAGGCTCAACAAACGGCAGGTTCACGGCGGATTAGTGCCACTGGCTGAAATCAAAGTTACCAAAGGGGAGTATTCTGCTGCCTGGATCATCAAAAAATCGTTAATGGCCTTTCTCTGTTCATTACCAGTCGGTCCATACATGTGGCAGGCTGGAATTACAGCGGGTGGAAAACATGCGCATATCAGTGTGTGTTGGAGGGAGGCCGTTCTGCCGCTGCAACTCGAGAAGAGAAGGGTGTGTGTTCCTGGCTTTGTACGAATGGATAAAGTGCATGCACAGTTTCCTGGGCCATTTTCAGGGAATGTTCTGAAGATCGGTGTGGAAGACTTCAGGAAACCTTTTACACAAACAGATTGAACATGAGGTGATGCAGCCATGCAGGGCGCATGGACCATTCCCTCCTCGGTGCAGCGCAGGACAACATGTTCATCCATTGTCCTGTACCATGGTTACGATTTGCAAGTTGGCGCGGAGAAAGACCAACATTCGATTCTTGCTGCATGACGCGGGAGCAGTTAATCCCCTGTGTGAGCTTTCGTTCGCGAGGCAAGCAGGTGTTAGAACTGCGTGACACGCTGGGCCCTACACATGTAGGTATGATGGAGCAGTACTTGTGGAGGCTGAAGATGGGAATTGGAGGAGGAAGGAGGCAGGAACATTGGACGAAGGCTGCAGAGTTGACAAAAACGTGGAGTAGAAAGCGGCAGTCTCCTGTCCACAGTTGTTGGTCGTGCTGGGCTGGAAGACATTCCACCCTGTGGGCCGTAAAAGGACATGTACTGGCTCATGACCTAGTTTCAGATCCCTAGACGTCCGCGCTGAGTTTGCCACCTTTGGAACCAAACCCAATAACGCTCAAGGACTGGCCCACATTTTTCTACATATTTATGAGTGCTTGAGGTACTGCCTTTTTGGAAAAGAAATTACGGCTTGGAACTCTCCATCTCGGCTGGCAACAAAGCATTAGTTCTGATTGAAACGGTTGCAAGCGAGTCCCCCATTTGAAAGGGAGGGACGTGCTATGTCACCAACAACTTGGACAGGTGAACTGTAAGCTGCTTCACATTAGGATTGTTGGACGATTACTGTTGTCTTTTGCAATCGCTCACGAACGGACTGCTTGGCTCCAATGTAGTAGCGAGGAGCAGAAGCATCTGGACAGGGAGATGATGTCAAAGGGAGAAACAGCTCCCTTCTGCTGAGGTCGGTGGAGCCTCGACTGGCTTGCAATGGCATGCGTGCACTGGGCGATGCTGCTTGTGCTGGTTGCTGCAGAGGCAGGATGGACCACCACATCTGAGCACGTTTCTCCCAGGCCCACGGATGGTGACGCTGCATGTAGTTGAAGTAGGGCGCGTGTGCCAACGTTTAGTTCCCTGGCACGCTTCACTTTCTGCCACAGATTCTACATATACATATTCGGCTCCTCCAGGTATCTTAGCAAGACTGCCACACGACGTGTATCGGATTTTACGCCAACGCTCCGCACTGAGTGATACTGCCGCCGCCTGCCTCACTGAGCCATCTGTGTGGCTACTTTCTTGGACCTTGCGAGCGGGTTTTTTACCCGTGGCCGCTTGGCTCCCGGACCTACACTGCTGCTACCCTGAATGACTCCGGCCAACGAACCACTTGCTGGCTGCGCTGCTGGCCTGACGGTGCAAAGCTGACGCCCTCTTCTCCTGACGAAGTTGAAGCCTTGCATCACCCAGCATCCCATGTGCGGGTCGCGCTACATCATCATCTCATTTGTGTTTCATCGTCATGCTGTCCTCATCAAACCGGTCTTGGTATGCCGAGGCTGACCCTCTCACAAACATGACCTCCCATGCCAACTCTACATCTATACTTTGCCGCCTACTGCAAGAAGCAGGCGATATGGCCCCATTTCTTCGCTGCACCAAGTTAGCTGCTGATTGCCCTCCTCAAATTGTTCATCCTCGCTATATAGTGGCACGAGCCCAGGACCACATAGTAGATCTCTGGCTGATGGGTACCGGCTGGGACAGAGGCGGGCTGAGTGAGGAAGGTGAGGGCTGCTGACCCGCTCTCGGCCATGCCAAACTAAGGGTTGGTGTCTGACGTTCCCCAGGGACTCTTTCGGTGAGGTTGTCAGATGTCATCTGGAGGAAGAGGACTGACCTAGTCAACCAATCAAGAACCCTTGGGTATGCTGAACAAACCACACGGCCGCTAGATGACAGCGGCAGTTGTGGCTCACCGAGTGACCCTGGATGCGATCGTCCCCTTGCTGTGCTGCGACCTGGGCATGCTCCAGGTTTGTTTGTGCCTCTGCCCTCGCAGGTGCAGAGCACTGCCACCTATCTGTCTGAAATACTGTTTGTATCGAAAATGTACAGACCTGTTTGATGAGGATATATGTATATGATAAATATAACCCTGTTTTTGACTCCAATAGAACCCTAGGTAAACAAGCATTGGGTAACCTTGGATATAAAATTGCGCTCCACATTATGGCCAGGAAAAAATTTACTTGTTATGTAGCCGTTTTTAATAATACACTGTGTAGTTTTTACTATATGTAAAACTACAACAGGCTTAATTAACCTTCGGACCTATGTAGCCTACAAGGGTAAAATGGTATATATTTTGGCTGTTGAAAAAAAGACGGTTTTATTTTTGTCAGCAAAAACCAGCAAAAACAACGATTATAAATTAAACCCCTGGATGTAAATTGAGCCAAAGAATTTGAGCCGCTACAAACTAGTAGCTTTGTAGCGTGTTACCCAATTGCGTGTTTTCTACACCACACAACAAGAGTACCAGTTGTAATTAACTGTTGCTTGTGAATTAGGCTACAGGAAAAATTTTATATATTTTGGCGTTGAAAAAATGACGGTTTCTTGGGGTCAGCACACCAGCAAAACACGCTTAATTAAACCCATGGAAGTAATTTGCGCAATAGAATTGAGCAGCCAAAATGAAGTTGGTATTTGTATTGTAAACAACGCTGTTTCTTTAAATGGAAAGTACACAGGAACTGGCTTAGATTCCCCACTTGGATATGTAATGGTATATGCACAGCTGCAATGGACGCCACACTGGATTTCAGATCAATACACACCAAAACAATTAGGAATAGAACATCATTAAGAGAACAGTCTCTGAGACTAGCTGAGAACCCCACAGGAAATCGCTGTATAAAAATCAGTTCTTCAGTAACAATCAGCCGCGCTGGCGTAGAACACCTTCCCTACTCAGTACATGAGCGGAGTGTGGAGCTCCCAGCGTCGCGCCGGACTTATATAGTGCGGTGACGTCACAGAACTCCCGCCCGGTTATGATTGGCTTCACCTCTGCACCATGTCATGCAGGCTATTGCCCTTCTTCCTCCCAGAGTGCTTTGACCCATGTAGGCCATGTGCTCGCAGCCATTTTATCAATCAAAAGCACACTGCGTTCACCGAAGATACCCCAAAGTTCGACTTCGTTCGACCGGAATTTTCCTGAAATGCTAAACGAATTCCACTTCGTTAGGAATCCGATACGCCCATTTAGTCTGGATTACATTTCTAGATGTAATCAATATAAACAAGTTACAGTGACAAGGATTCATGGTGAAGGGTCTGGATCACATTTCTAGATGTAATTTATATAAAAGTTTTATAGTGACCAGGAGGATTCTGGAGAAGGGTCTGGATTCATTTATGATGTAATAATATAACAAGTTATTAGTGACCGCAATTCTGGAGAAGGGGCTAGATTAATTTCTAGTTGTAATAATATAACAAGTTATAGTGACCAGGATTCTGGAGAAGGGTTCTGGTTACAGTTCTAGATGTAATAATATAACAAGTTATAGTGACCCAGCCATTCTGGAGAAGGGGGGGCTGCTAGATAAATTTCTTGTTGTAAGAATATAACATGTTATAGTGACCAGGATTCTGGAGAATGGTCTGGATACATTTCTAGTTGTATTATTATAACAAGTTATTGTGACCAGGATTCTGGAGAAAGGGTCTGGATACATTTCTAGATTAATAAGTATATCATGTTATAGTGAATGGGATTATGGAGTGGGTCTTGGATACATTTCTAGATGTATAAATATAACAAGTTTAGTGACCTGGATTCTGGGAGAAGGGTCTGGATTACATTTCTTAGATGTAAATTAATATAGAAGTTATAGTGACTGGATCTGGAGATCGGACGCTGATACAGGGATTTATTTATTGGATTCGTTAAGTAATTTTTTTCCTTATAATGAGGACAATAGGCTCCACCTTATGGGTTTTCTTGCCTTCCTCTGATCAACACTATAGCACAATAGGCTGAACTGGGTGGGCCATCTGCCTTTTTTCAGCTTTACAAAGTGTGGAGAAGCCTTCATGTTTGTACAATACACAAACACTCAGTGATCTCAGTGATAAGTGTGTGATGCTTCACTTTTCCTGTGATGGCGCTGCAGGGAAAATGAACACTTGCTGTCAAGCAAACCCCAAAGATTAAAGTTGATCACTATGAGTTCAAGGGTGAGACCTGTCAGTGAAGCTGAGTTGGATGAGGAGAAGCTGCCTATTGGACCGCTATGCGTCCCTTGGTGAGTGGCCTTATCTCAAACTGTGTTTTATCTAAAGCGCTGTAGCATTTCAGAGTAAAACACGTACTGTAATGAGGAAGCCTGGGGCTAATTTTAGATTGCCTGAGGTCTTGGCAGCATGAAACAGCTGACAGGTTCCCCTTAAGGGTTTGTCCAAAGTGCACCATCCCTTTAGGAAGTAATGCAGATTTATTGTGAAATTGAAACTGAGCAATTATATTTGATTCCTAGAATTTAGGGAGTTGAAGCTTGCAAGTATGAGCTATATCATACTAATGACCGTACCATAAAATCCTAACATGAAGAAATACACATGTGTACCATACTATTCTACAAAAATCCCCGCAGGTAACATATGAGAAAAGGAGCTAAGACTGAGCAGTTCAGTTGGAAATACCACCACCAGTGTGTGTGTATACAGTGGAGAAAAAAGTATTTAGTCAGCCACCAATTGTACAAGTTCTCCCATTTAAAAAGATGAGAGAGGCGCCTGTAACTGACATCATAGGTCGACCCTCAACTATGAGAGACAAAAATGAGAAAATAAATCCAGGAAAAATCACATTGTCTGATCTGGGAAAAAATTTATTTGCAATAATTATGGTGGAAAATAAGTATTTGGTCAATACAAAAAGTTCATCTCAATACTTTGTTATATCCTTTGTTGGGCAATGACAGAGGTCAAAAGTTTTCTGTAAGTCCTTCACAAGGTTGGCGCACACGTGGTGGGGATGTTGGCCCATTCCTCCATTTCAGATCTCCTCTAGAGCAGTGATGTTTTGGGGCTGTCGCTGGGGCAACCCCAGACTTTCAACTCCCTCCAAAGGTTTTCTATGGGTTTGAGATCTGGAGACTGGCTAGGCAAATCCGGACCATGAAATTTCTTCTTATGAAACCACTCCTTTATTGCCCTGGCGGTGTTCTTGGGATCACTGTCATGCTGAAAGACCCAGCCACGTTTCTTCTTCAATGCCCTTGCTGATGGAAAGAGGTTTGCACTCATATAGTCACATTATTATAGCAGCAGTTAATGTCCAGAGGCACAGCATGGACAGCAGTTCGACAGGCTGTTAGTGACTCAATAAGGTCCTAGTAGGTTATCCCAGGTATCTGGAGTTGACTTTCTCACAGCTGCGGGGCCA